>JAXGGA010003161.1:0-107453 GCA_038373865.1 Uloborus plumipes
TTCCAATAGGGTTTCTTGCTACAACAGGTATGTAAAATAGTTCTTCCAGTTTACTTCTATTATGATTTATCAACGTTCTTTTAATTTTAGTCTAATTGCCATAATAATTTAATAGGCTAGATATTTGATACTGTTTATTGTTTCGGCAAAATACTCGATTAACAACAGAAGTAATTATTTTTTGCTGCATGGGCTTTATTATAGTGAAATATAGTCTCACAAGATTCAATTGACTTTAAATTTATTGTACTGCTTTTAAAATACAGTAGAATTGTGGAAAAATAACAAGTTATGATTCAGCAAATTCTCACAAGATTCAATTAAATATAAATTTGTTGAACTTGTTAACCCTTCAACTGTCAAGTTATTTTGATGATTTGGGTGCACAAGTTGTCAATTTTTTTATTGCAAAAATCAAATGTTTAGCACAAAATAAAATATACTTAGCAGTTAAAAATTGATATTTTGAAGCACATGGGTAAAATATTTAAAGTTTTGTAGCCACTGCATATTTGCTTGAGGCGGCTGCCACTCAACATGGCAGTTGTAAAGTTCGCTTCTAGTGAATCATTATTTTCTAAAAATTAAAAAATATATATATTTATTTTCTAAAAAATAAATAAATGAAAACATATATATATATATATAAATAAAAGTGGATACTTTTCAGTAATTCAGTCTTGTGTGGTATAACTGGAAACACTTTTCCAAGCACAAACCCGAGAAATAGTCGGGTTTGACAAAGAGATGAAGCCGAAATAAACGTCTCCCGATATATATTCGGGTATAACAATAGGATGCACTCAAAAAAAAAAAAAAAAAAAAAACGAATTACCCCGAGTAATACTCGGGCGTGACATTTTCGAACACTAGTGCTGTGCCCGAGATTATCTCGGGCATGACAGTTAAAAGGTTAAAATATAGTAAGATTTTTTCTTTAATGCAAAAATATAACTGAGCAAAAAATGACTATTCTTGTAGAAACTTCAGATTCAAAATGGAAGAATTATAAAACAAACTTTGCCTCTGTGTATTAAAGTTTAAATTCACTATTTTTTGTATCGCAACATTTATTTATTAAATTCAATAAATTTTAGCTTAATTTTCGTGTGGCCTTTATTACGGTAAAATACTTTTTTACAAGATTCAGTTGACTTTAAATTTATTGAACTTGTTATAATTCAATGAGATTTTTTACAGAAAAATACAATTTTTAGTGAAATTTGTTTGTCAAATAATTTTTCTTTGGCAGGCCGAGTATTAAGTGATCAATTAAAATCATTCTGTGGATCTTTATGACATGTTTGTAGTTATAAAAAACTTATGATGTTTTTAAATTGGAACATAAGTCTAAAATGTGTTTAGATGTGAATTAAAGAAATCTTACAATTTTTATCGAGATTGCATGGAATGATCGGTTATTATCCTGTACTTAATAACTAATTTTTTTTGCTGAGTCTATAATACATTTGAAACTACAGCATTATAAAACATCAAGTGTTTGCTTTCCCTAAAAAGATACTTTTTTGTGTAAAACATTGAAATCGCTCTATATTTTACATTATTTCCATGCATTACATTTCATAAATTTTAAATTAAAGCAATTAATATATTATAATTGAAAATAGTTGTTCAAATAACTTGTTTAGTTCCTATTCTGAAAATTGTATTTCAAAAAGTTACCTTTTAATTAAAAATGAATAAATGCAGTCATGTACCATTTTTATTTGCATTTTACCTTGTACATAATTTTTTAAAAATTTAAAATGCAAAACTACTAGCTTTGAAACTTGGTAACGAATATTTCATGTATGCTCAACGTAACATTTTGAAACATTTTTCAGAACATGGATAAGTAAAATAGATTGGCAATGAAGAAACTAAACAGAGTTTAGTTTGTCAAATTTCATTAAAACTTGTTGACTATTTTATTAATTTTACAAACCACTGCAGGAATTTGAGAAATTATGTCACCTTTATTGCAAAAATCCACATTTGAGAGATAGTTCTCGCTTTTTAAAAATTCATTTTCATGGCTTCATAAATAATAAAAGTCTAGTATTGGTACAGGTGAGTTCTTTTTGAATATGATTTTTTTTTTATTTTAGTCATGTGATTCTTACCATTTTTTTTTTCAAGTTGCTACACATAATGCATTTTTTAATCTTATTAAACATCAATCAAAAGAAAAGAAAATTAACTTTATAATTTTTTAACATTCGTTTGAGATTTTCACTTCAAACAGCATTTGTTCTGAAAAATAGATTTTTTTAAAAAACATCACAATAATAAAAAAAGCAACACAAAGTTTTTCTTTTAATGCTCCTCTACCTTTGTTTCTGTATCAAACTGACAATTTGTTATGAAGTACTTATTTTTGCTATGTCGTACAATGGCAAAAACTGAAGCTTAATGGCATTTTTTTTCTTATCTTGTCCAACTTTCGGTTCTGCTGATTAGATTGGGGAAAATAAGAGCTTATACAACAATCAAATAAGAAAATGTTTGAAATAAAGTATTATGCACAAGATTTTTATATTCTTTGGGAAACATTTGTTTTGATTTATCTAATTAATGTGTCATGAAGAATTAAAACCTAAAAAAAAGTTTAAAACGTGCAAGCACTGAGGTAAAAAATTAAGAAGTTACTATAAACTGACTTTGAAATTCCCCTAATAAGCCATTATTATTATTATAAACCTATAAGAGGCACAAATCCTTTTAAATGTAAGGCACTGAAATCAAAAATCAGAGGCACAGACGTTTTCAAATATAAGGCACTGAAATCTAAAATAAGAGGCACAAACGTTTTCAAATATAAGGCACTAAAATCTAAAATCAAAGGCACGGTATGTGCCTTTTAATTTCAGAGGCATAAACGGTGCCTTTCATTTTAAATGTGCCTCTTAATTTTCAGAGGCACAAAAATCCAAAATGTGCCTCTTTTTTCAGAAGCACAGTTTTAAGAGTGTACAAATTGTGCCGACTTGTGCTTGAAAGTGTAAACTAGTACTTGTGTACTGAGCCGAATCGAAAAAAATGGGGGGAGGAAGTAACTAATTGTTTAATTAGTTACTTCCTCATATCGCGCATTTGTTACCTGTTATTTTATTATTTTGCAGAGAAAACAATTGATATGTTCATATTATTTAAAAGATAGCCTTTGCTTACTAGGTTCAAAATTGATGAAAGTTTTCTCAATGAGAGTCCTTGTCTACTGGTGAATGATACTTAATTCCTTGAAAAAAAAAGGATGGTCTCAGTGTTTAGACCAGTAAATGATACAGCTGAAAGCTGTAAAAATGATGCAGGACTGTCATGGTTTGCTAACAGTTGATGAGGAACCAAAAACAACTTTTGTTGTGTTGCGTCCAAGAGCACCGAAATATATACTCTGACTGCAATAAACAAACATTAAAACGATAGTAGGTTTAGTAATGTTTATCGTACTGTAATATTGCAGTAAATATATGTTAAAAATAAATCGTTGTCATAGTTTTTTATTTATTTATTTATTTATTTTTTAATTTATTTATTTTAACTCTTTATTTATTTTAAATTACAGATACATTTCAAGAAAATATCAAGTTTCAAAATCACACACACACACACCAGAAAACATACTTTCAGATGAATAATAAAAAAAATTTCGTAGTATTTAAAATAGAAAAATTTAACTTAAAGCTTGAAAAAAACCTTCATTTTGAGTAATTTCCGCGAGAATATATAAAATGAGAGAAAAAACTTATATTTAGCTCTAATTACATACTTTATGCTTCGTACATTTTTTATGTTTAAAAAGTGAACTGAACCAACTGTTTCCAGAAACTGATGTTGCTGTTAATTTTGACTATACCAGCCACAGTTTTTTTTAGAGTGAATATTTTCGGCCATTAAAAGAACTAAGAGCAACAAAAGGAACAGAATGACAAATTAACAGCCTTTCCTTCCTGTTTTGATATCCATAGAAAAAGGAAGTGAACTAAATGAAACAAGACTCCACTTTCAATTTTTATGAAAGTCACAGATATTTTCACCACAATGAAAGAGAGAAGAATGGATTTTCTATAGAATCAGATGAAAATATTTTTATATATGTTTATACTAGGGACTACGTAACTATCATTCATATTCATACTGTTTTATTACGGTTAACAACATATGCTTTTTTCAACATATGTATTATTATTCCACGAATTATCTCCTCTGCTTACCCTGGGCGTTCGTTCACGGCACGTGCCTGGTACCGGAGAACAGGGACGCTGCATTCCTTCTCTTCAACACCTCCCGCGCTTTCGGCGCCAAATGAAATGAAATTGGGTGTGATTTTACTGTGAGCATGGATTAAACAAGGTTGTGTTTTTTAAAACAAATTACGGCTGTTTTAAATGCGTAATTGCAACCAAAGGCTTAAAAATGCTTTTCAAGTTTATCTAAATAATGTTTCGCACTTTAGAAAAAACACGAGTTTACAAACCTTTTTTTTTTTTTTTTTTTTTTAACCGAGCGGGCTCGATTCTCAGGTATTTACATTTCTCTGTGCAATACACCGCCAACTCGGTTATTCCTTCCAAGGACTGCAGTCCTTGGACGGTTTATATAACGGTGAATGAAAATAGTTTTCCAAGATTTTGATTTCCCCCATCAAATGTCACTGATTGCTCAGTGCAAAAGCAAAAAGAAAATAACACAGAAAATTATTTTACTGGTGTGTCAACACCTGAAGCTAGTACCTCTTTGCCAAGCATTGTCACTCCCCTGAAGAAATAAGGCCATATCCAAAGGCATTACCGAAAAAGTGATTTCGTAAGGGAAGACCTAAAAGAAAGTCTGGTATTTTGACCGATACATCCCGGAAAGAGCGTCTTGAAATAGAAAAGGCTAAAAGAGGCAATGAAAAAAGTAAAGCAAATTAAGACAGTAAAACACCCTACCAAGCCAGCTAAGAGAAAACTTTATTATTCTTCAGAGTCTAAACTTGAGAATGTTGAAGATTTAGATGAGGAATCCAATATTTCAGAGGAAGATTCTAATGAGCTAGAAGATCCAGATAACATCAATGTTCAGGTTGGTGTCTTTGTTTTAGGGAAATTTGCTGGCAAAAAAACTATCAAATACTTTCTTGTAGAGATTATTTCTATTGCTAATGATGAATTTGAAATTAAATTTTTTAAAGAAGATCCAAACAGTGAGAAGTTCACAAGAGAAGATCCTTATGAATGATCCATTTATGAAGTTGACAAAAAGGATACATTCAAGCTACAACACCCAATACTATCTGGTGGATCAGCAAGGCAGCTCGAGAAGTTAACAATTGGAATAACATTTCATGTGTTTTTACCTGTTAATCATTGGTCCAAGGTACACCATCCCAAGACTCAAGGTACACCATCCCAAGACTCAAGGTACACCACCGGTGGTGTAATTCGGTACTAAGTGCATTCTTCTTTTTACTTCAAAAAATGTAATTGAAATAAGTTAAATAAATTTTTGAGATAATTATATGTAGTGTAAAAAATCATATAAAGTTTCAACTAAAGGTATTTGTATTTAGATTTGGTACATAATAATGAAATTAAAAATTGAAAAGTGAAAATAGGTCCGAGGTACCCCACCTTCCCCTACATACATAATAGGCACTTTTCAATGAAATAATAGTACTCAAGAAAAAAAATTTTTAATGGGCAAATTAATTGGTCGGTTTGATAAAAAAGACTTCAAATTCGTTTTGGCTAAAAAATTGACTTAAAAATGTTAACACAAATTTTCGCCTTTTTCACCAAGGCCGAAATTAAGTAGCAACAAAGAAACTGAATATATTTGCATTGTGAATATTAATGCATTAGTAATGCGTTAAATAAATCGTATGACATTTTCAGTTTAATTGCTTTAGTTTGTTTGCTAGTGCTTTTGTTTCGAATAAAATGATGCTTGAGTATTCCTAAATGAATGATAATTGCAAAAGTATTTTCATGTTATAATAGCAAGAAATATTTTTGAAAAACCATGAATATTACAATAAAGATGATTTGTATAGTTTTTTTCTTGGGTCTAGGCAGCTATTTATTTTTTGACTAGAATCAGCTATACGCATATTCCAGCATATTTTAAGAGGTTTTTTTTTGGGCAATTGCCCACACAGTCAAATAAAACTGTTCCTACAGTGAAATAAAATTGCCCAACTACATTTTCCTATTTTTTTCCTAAAATTTTTTCTCATTTTTTTAAGTTTTGAATATTGCCATAAACTGAAGTTAATTATAAATTCATCTTAAGCAGGTAGTTTCGAAGCTTACGAGAAGACGACAACCATAAGAGAAGATACTTTCAGTAAACGTAGAGAAAAAGTCAATTCTAATGTAAGAACATTTTCAAGACGTTTTGAATCAATTTTGAAGACAAAAAAATTTCCTATCATCAATAAATTTTCTTGAAGAAAAAGTTAATGACGAACAGGCCGAAACTTTAAAAACCACCAAAGCCTTATGCGTTGCAGGATCAGCGGCGGAAATAATCTCCGTCGGAGATCATTCTTTCCAACCGTTTCCGAATGAAGTTTCTGAATTTGCGGATTCGGTATGTGAAAGCTGGCCGCTCATTGGTCAAATTCCCACTCTCCCAGAAAATTCGGACATTGGTTCCTGCACTTCTACAAGACTAAAGAAAATGTTCGTCGTACCCAAAAGGCCACTCAAAAAGTTGCTTAGGGGTCATTCCATTTTAAATCAACAAATTTTCAAAAAAGTTGTTGCATCACCATTTTTGATTTTGATAAAAATTTGCATGTGTATTCCTTTTACTTCCCAGAGCTCAAAATGGTGGTCATTTTATTTTTAAAAAATTTACCCTTTGATATATAGGTCATTTTGGTTGTTGGCAACAGCGAAAATCGGGCGTTTTGATGCTTTGTCTTATGAACTATAACTTTTTTTCTATCAAAGATTTTGAGCTCAAATATAGCTCATTGGAAAGCTAAGAAAAAGATCTTTTTATATATGCTATCAATAAATTTCAGATATTTAAAAAATATTTGTTTTTTCAAGGTCAAAGTTTACGACGAAAATGACATTTTTTACTACTTTCGAACATTAAAAAACCCATGAAGGGTTCAAAGTAACAAGCCGATTTTTTCATCATATATTTATAGTCATGGTTACTTACTGTATAAAAAAAATTGGCTTGTTACTCCACCCCCTTTATGAGATATGCCCCCCCAAAGTTGTAATTTTTTAAAAAAATCTAATTTTCAACGCTAAAAAAATGCATGTGGGGGGCAAGATAAAATTTTTTTCATTTGGGGTATTTTAAGTACTTTTTACCAGCTTTCTAATAAAACAAAAGTTGCTTTGTTATTCAAAGGCGTTTGGCAGATATAAGGGACTGAACTTTCAAAAAATTGCACAAAAATAACACGATTATTTTAATTTTTTAAAATCTTTTTCTTTATTTAAATATAATTATATACCTTATTCTTTGCCTTAAATGCTAAAAAAAGACTAAGAAGAGCAATGAAGAAACATATTTAAAGTTTAATAAGATAATTTAATATTTTTGACACCTGGGAATATAGAATACCACTAAACTTGTCTGATTTTTAAACATCTGATTGCTACCTACAACAGGACTGAGCATTTCTCAACTTGTCCAGGTTTGTTCATACCATGTGGTCATCCTTGTTCTGGCTTGCTCTCACATGTGTGTTTAGTTGTCTTTCAAATTCTGAAAGAAGTAGGTTGTTAAGCTATTGTTTCTGCTGTAAAATCTTGTGAAACTGATGTGATTTGTTTTCATTTCAAGTTCATTCATATTCACAGAATGTTTTGTTAAAGGTAAAAGAAGAACTTCTTTAGAATCCTTAAAAATAAATTTAAATTTGTCTTTCTACATGTAAACTGTGAATAAGTTATGGATAACCCTAAATGCTCCATAGGAGTTTTTGAGAATGATGATTGTGATATTTTAAGTTACAGTAGGCAGTCTACTGTAAATAGTATTTCCGAGTACAGTGATGATGATAAAACTTTACTGCACCTGAGTACTGGGTGTAAAACTATTGAAACTGTTTGTACCTACCATGCAAAAAAATTTCTTGCCAAGTTTTGCCACCTTTATGGAACTTCTAGCTGGTAGGTACTCAGAAATACTATTTACAGTAGACTGCCTACTGTAACTTAAAATATTACAATCATCATTCTCAAAAACTCCTATGGAGCATTTAGGATTATCCATAACTTATTCACAGTTTACATGTAGAAAGACAAATTTAAATTTATATTTAAGGGTTCTAAAGAATTTCTTCTTTTACCTTTAACAAAACATTCTGTGAATATGAATGAACTTGAAATGAAAAGAAATCACATCAGCTTCACAAGATTTTACAGCAGAAACACTAGCTCAACAACCTACTTCTTTCAGAATTTGAGAGACAACTAAGATACACATATGAGAGCAAGCCAGAACAAGGATGACCACATGGTATGAACAAACCTGGACAAGTTGAGAAATGCTCAGTCCTGTTGTGGGTAGCAATCAGATGTTTAAAAATCAGACAAGTTTAGTGGTATTCTATATTCCCAGGTGCTAAAAATATTAAACTATCTTATTAAACTTTAAATATGTTTCTTCATTGCTCTTCTTAGTCTTGTTTTAGCATTTAGGCAAAGAATAAGGTATATAATTACATTTAAATAAAAAAAAAAGATTTTAAAAAATGAAAATAATCGTGTTGTTTTTGTGCAATTTTTTTAAAGTTCAGTCCCTTATATCTGCCAAACGCCTTTGAATAACACAGCAACTTTTGTTTTGTCAGAAAGCTGGTAAAAAGTACTTAAAGTACCATATATAAAAATTTTTTTATCTTGCCCCCCACATGCATTTTTTTAGCGTTGAAAATGGGATTTTTTAAAAAATTTAGAACTTTGGGGAGGCATATCTCATAAAGGTGGTGGAGTAACAAGCCAATTTTTTTTATACAGTAAGTAACCATGACTATGAATATATGATGAAACAATCGGCTTGTTACTTTGAACCCTTCATCTGTTTTTTAATGTTCGAAATTAGTAAAAAATGTCATTTTTGTCGTGAACTTTGACCTTGAAAAATACATATTTTTTTAAAATCTGAAATTTATTAATATCATATATTAAAAGATCTTTTTCTTAGCTTTCCAATGAGCTATGTTTGAGCTCAAAATCTTTGATAGAAAAAAAGTTATAGTTCATAAGACAAAGCATCAAAACGCCCGATTTTCGGTGTTGCCAACAACAAAAATGGCCTATATATCAAAGGGTAAATTTTTTAAAAATAAAACGAACACTATTTTGAGCTCTGGGAAGTAAAAGGAATACACATGCAAATTTTCATCAAAATCAAAAATGACGATGCGCACCCCATTTGTTGATTTAAAATGGAATGACCCTTAGAATACTTATCGTGGTTCGGTGCCATTCGATGCGGGTGGAGTGGGTAGTTTCGACGTTTAAAATAGTCAAATCGGACGATCTTGCCCGGAACAAAAATTTCAACAATAAACAAAAGATTGAATATCACTCTAAATAGCTGCGGGACAGCCTATTTCAACCCCCGCCCATCTATCATAAAATTTCTGCAAATTAAAAACCGAAGAGAAAGAAAACCAGAAGCTGAACTCTACAAAGAGTGATTTATATGAAATATTTTTTTTTAAAGGACAATGTTATTTGAATTTGGTTGTAAAACGAAAATGAATGGCTGTGTTAAAATGACTAAAATTAAAATAGTTCGAAAAGTCACAGAGTTTACGTTCTTTCACTCTTTTCCTATCGAACAAAACGACAATTAGCATTAATTTCCGAAATTCCAATTTTCACACCCCAACTCTGTTTTGACGATTATTCAACTGACGTAAATTGCACATTTACAACCTCCCCCCCCCCCTTCGAGGAAGTAAGAGTTGACCACACAGTCAAATTTCCTTAAAATATGCCCTGCTGTCAGCCGAGGCTCCAGTTTCAAGCTGTAAAATACTCAGTAACATACTAAAAAAACTTACAGTTTTTAAACTTATAGTGTTTAAACTTACAGTTACTTTACAGTTTTAAACTAGAGCATCGGCTGCCAGCATTATTTTGTAAAATTAGCATTTTTACAGTTTAGTACTGTGCATTTTACAGTTTTTTAACCGTAACCTCTGCTGCCAGTATTATACTGTAAGAATAGTTTATTTTTATCAATGTGGAAAATAATTGAGAAAATGAGTAAATGAATGAATAAATAAATGAGTTAATGAGCAAAAGAATGTTAATAAATCAATAAATGAAGAAATACGTATTCGATTTAAAAAATGAATGAATAAGTAAACGAAGTGAACTATTTCACTTTGCCCCGCATTCACTTAACTAATAGCATTGAACATTTAAAACCAAAACAAGCTGAATATGAGCTAAATTCGTGCTGCATTGCACATTAGTATATCTCAATAAATACTTAAAATGCTGGTTGTAAGAATGTTGCCATTTTTAAAAAACAAAAAACACTTCTGTAAAACCACAAATATAACAAGATGTGTCTTAACTCATTAATGCCTAGCGTCCCTTTTTAGGGACGGTTCAAAAAGGGTGCTTACATTTTCCAAAAATGAACATTTCAACCAAATAACTGTGTTCAATTATTACTTTGGAATTGTTGCAATTCATTATTAACAGATTGCAGCACATAATCATTCTAAAGTGTGTTCTGTAGCCGTTTTATTATGATCTTTATCAAGAATTACATTGTTCACAATCTCAAGAATAAGAAGCTAAGTTTTTAAAATGATTAACAAGTAAATCTATCTGTGCTTGATATATGTGTTGAGTCATTCCATAGTGACTAACGTAACATTCAGAGCTGATTTTGTAACTGTTTTTACTTGTAACTTATTAAAGGATAAATAAAAATTTTGTTATGCTGATGGATTTACAATGTACGGGGCATCTATGTATCATTTCTGCTGAGAATTTTAAACAAAATGACTGACAGTAGATATTTTTTCAACCAAAATAGCAGCGTGACTAACGTAACATTTTTGCAACCCTGAAAATTAATAATCATGTTGTGAGGCAAAAAGTTCTCAAAGTTAAGCAAGTGCTAAAAGTTGAATGATATATTTGAAAAATGTATAAAGTTGGCTTTTAAAAACATAAAGTACATTTATTATATTTTAATTTTTTTTAGTCTTAAGTTTTATTCAAGATGGAGTGTGACTAACGTAATGTGACTAACGTAACCATCGAATAACAAGCAGTAAACACACTACAAACTATTTATTATGGCTGACCTCAGTAATAATTACAATATTTTTTCATTTTTTTAACCTTCTTATGTTGTATGATTTTAATTTATTCATTCATTTATTTATTTTTTGATACTTTTTTCACTTCAGTATTTTTTTTTTCTTCAGCTGAGGTTGATATTTCTATGGAATTACCTGTTACTTTGTTTTAGTTTACATTGTTTTGCAATTTTGTAAATTTTAAATTGTTTATGGATTTTATAGCAATTTAAGAACGTCCCTAAAAAGGGACGCTAGGCACGAAAGGCTGCATTGTCTAACCGTGACTGATTTCTTGCTTAGAATGTATAATTTATCTCAGAAGAAGTTAGTAAATGTTTTTAGACTGACAAATAGATAATAATTTTTATTTTTAAAACTTAAAAAATCTAATCAAATTAAGCTAATTGATACATAAATTTAATTACAATTTTTAAAAATATTTTATCATTCATTTATTTACTTATTTATTTTTTGAAATTATGAAAAATACTCAAGGTACATTTTGAAAGTAAGTTATTTCAAAAATATAATTCTTTAAAACAGCAGTTATTTGTTGTATTTTAATTACTTTTTCCATGATTCATTTAGGTGCTTTTTATTGTTTAGTCTAACTGTTGAAAAAGCCCTAAGCTGTTTCAGAACCTTAGCACTTCAACTTGATGAAGAATTCAAGGATTGCACATGCATTTGCTGTTTGGGAAGGGGGGGGGGCAGTGGTTGCAGATTTAATTTCAGAATTCCCTGAGCATGCCAATTTTGATCTCTACTGTGACAATTTATTTACTTCTCTTACGCTCCTTCTTGATAATTTGTCTCAGAAAGGTTTTATGCAAGAATCGGATTGAAAAATGCCCATTAACTACAGTTACGTTGTTCAAAAAAGAAAAGAGAGGAAGTTTTGAATAAATGTCGCTGATAGGTAAAATAATATTACGCTTGTGCGGTTGAATAATAGCAATGTCGTAACTATTGCATCGAATCTTCATGGAGTTTATCCGAATAGTTAATTCTAAGCGCTTGTATAATAGCGAAAAGAAAGTAATTGAGATTGATGAACCAATATAGTTGCTCAGTACAATCGTTGCATGGGGGGGGGGGGGGGCAGATCCCATACATCAAAATATCGGGAATAGCCGGTTTTTGATCCAATCTAAAAAAGGGTGGTTTGTCGTTCTTCATTTTTATTTTAGAAGCTGCTGTACAGAATACATTGAGCTCAAGAGTGCCGGGTTGAGTTAGGTATTATGGGGAAAGTTGTTATATTGCTTTAAATAAGACTCGGGTAAGATATGCCCATTGAAGTAAAAAAGCTTATCGGAAATGCGGCAAATGCAATACAGGTTTGCACAACAAATGCTTTGCTGACTTTCATACCCAACTACACCAATATTTCCTTGTTCTCTGAATATACTTCCCAGATTATGTTAATTGCTGCTTTTATTTCTTCTTATAAAATGTCTTTTTAATTGTTATATCGTGAGCAGAAAAAAAATGGTAAAAAAGTAATGTACCCTCTGGTGCCTAGCGTCCCTTATTAGGGACGATTTTTCTTTTTTAAACAAAACAAATATTTTTTGCATGATATTTTTTTAAATTATTTTTCCTGTTCATTAAACACTATTTGTAACCAGCATACAAAATATCTTTGGGAAAAAAATGTCAGGCATTAATTTTGGCAATGACCCACCAGAGAGACATTTTTTTTTTTTTGACTGGAATCAACTGTGTGATTAGTTGAAATATTGCTAGATAGGTGGCGCTGCAAACTATGAAAACATTTCACCATTTCACTTTGCACCACATTCCCCTAGATTGTTGTTTTTTCAATGCAATTAGAGATGATACTAAACGCAAGAACAAATATTCACCTTGTTAGATGACAGAGGAAAAATCAATAGTTTCTGTGTTAAAAGAGCTCACAGTGCTGAAACTTAACTTACACGACGCATTATTTATTGCATCAGCTGGATTGTTTTAAACCTGCATATAGCCAGCTGAATTTTTCTGCTTTAAGTTTTATGTGAGCTATAACAAGCTAACTTTTCAATCCAGGTAGAATGACGAAATTTATTTATTTATTGATATATATATTTCTTTGTCATGTTTATGCAGCATGTCTAGTCAGCTGACGCACAATCCACCACTTTCGAGTCAGCTGAACATTTTTGATCATTTCTACAGAATATAACTTAAATAACAAACGAAGTTTCAGCCGATATGGTATTACTTACTTTTCTTTGGTTTTCCGACGCACTTGGGAGGCCGCCGTTGCCTAACCCACCCACTTTGGTCCAGCTGAAGTCCGCACAAACATCACACCTACGAGAGAGATGAAAATGAGCCGACCGCGAGAGAGGGAGCAACAGGTCACCATGGCAACGGGCAGGGATGCGGCGGAGAGGCTGTCCGAAAAGAAGGAGCGAGATGCGGAACTCGAAAAATCTGAGAGGGGGCGGGAGGATGACATGCTGTCGTTGGGAAGGGATTTCTCGACTGTTGACAACCACGTGGCGGATGCAACGACACGTGCTCGTACGCAGACTTAATTTATCCTGAAAATTATCCTCCAAACAGCTGAGTGTTTGAGTTCTCTGCAGTATTTCATTCAGGTATTTGTCAGGGAGGGGATGACGAACCTCGTTCACGCGCTTTTGTCCGACTTTTAATCCCATTATAGATAGGGGTGCTCCTGTCAATCAATCTGGCTGATATTTTCCAATGAATGCAGCGGGCTGGCAATGCACAGGACAAGGGGTTTACCCTTCCTCTTTCTGCTGCTATACTCTTTTCCTCCCTGCGAAACTCGTAGTGCCTAGAGAGGAACTCTAGTAGTGCCGAGCGGATGGGCGGATGGGATTGACTGGTAGCTGGGCATATGCCCAGTGGGCCGCCTCGATTTGGGCCGCGTTGAATTTTACAATTAAATAGTGTGAAACTGAATTTCCATGACTCTCTTTCCGTTTTCTTTTGTTATTATTTTTTATCTAAGGCAATTTCGCAATAATTTGGTAATTTTTTTAACGGCATAAAGGAACATTGCAGCAGCAAAAGTAATGGTTGATGAGTTTTAAAAAAACCTATAAAGTCATGTTGCGATTATTGAGATTTTTCTCTGTGTGTCGGTAAATTCATTGGCAGATAAGGTGGCTTTGTTGCATAGTTACCCAACCCAGGTAGCACAAAAAACGTTTAAACGTTTTATAAACATTTTTAATCCGTTGTCACAACGTTAATAACCATTTTACAACCTTTAAAAAACGAAGTGTGCTACTTGGGAAGTAGCACACTTCGCTTTTTAAAGGTTGTAAAATGGTTATAAACGTTGTAACAACCGCTTAAAAACGTTTATAAAACGTTTAAAGGTTTTTTGTGCTACCTAAGTACTTCTAGTTCTTTGTAGGGAACAACAAACACGTTAAAACTGGGCCGTCAAAAGCTGATGACAGCGCTTTTCCCGTTTTTCCAGAATTAAGACCGCCGATTTCAATTTAGTGATGATAAAAATACCGTCTCATTACCAAATATCATCTGAAGTGCATTTATAAAACAATAAACTCGAAAAACATTCCCAGAGAAAAACTCCGACCCCTCTATTTCTGAGTGAATGTTATACTTATGATTAGGTTTATATTGTCAATACTTAGATCTACTATTTACTTGCTGTAGTAAAACCAAAAGCTTGGCTGATAATTTCATACACTGTGTGTAAAAACGTAAGGTTTACGTTTTTGACCTTGGGACGGGCCTATGTCAAGGAGACTTCATCTGATGCAAGGGATAATGTGGACTCCTGAAGCTCTTCGATATAATCCTTATGAGTAAAGTGTACCCTTACAGATTGGCCTAGGGTGGGCAACTTGTCTATAATGAACTCGTTAAAAACTTAAATTTCAAAAAACTCCACCTTTCCAAGCTTCGAATACAATCTGAATTTAGATTTTGGGGAAAAAATATTCTTGAACCCCATTCATTTTCCTAATTTACCGAAGATGAATTACACTTAACACTTGCGGTTTTAAAACTTCAATTTCGAAAATTTTCTGGGGAATTCTCCGAATTTCCCCTTTCCCGAACATCGCCCAGTATCATCTAAATACCATTTAATAATGTATTTTTGGAGCTACAAGTCCGAAAATTTTCCGGGCATGTACCCCCTAATCCTCCCACCCATAATTACTAAACCAATATTCCAGTTTACTGCAGTTATCGTTCCCCTACATAAGTAACGTATTTCTCCTGAGTTGAGAGCTCAAATTCTTGGGAGGATTCACCATCTAAAACCAGATGCTAGATCCGCTCTTTCTTTCACATTTCAGAGGGAGGGTCCGTCAAATTCATACACTTTCCCCTAGCTCTTTAGCTTCTTGTTAGTCATTGTGCTGTAGATTTTTTGATTTTGATCAAAATTTGTATTGAAGGTCAAATTTTTCTAATTTCGATCTTCAAGGAGACACACTTATAATAAATTCTCCATACTGATTTAAAGCACTGGAGAACAGGGACTCTGCATCCATTCTCATCAACCCCTCCCGCGTCTTCGGCGCCAAATGAAATGAAATTAGGTGTGATTTACGGTGAGCATGGATTAAATAGGGTTGTGTTTTTTAAAATAAATTACAGCTGTTTTGAATGCGTAATTGCAACCAAAGGCTCAAAAATGCTTTTCATGTTTATCTAAATAAGTACTTCGCACTTTAGAAAAAAACACGAGTTTACAAACCTCTTTTTTTTTCCCGAGCGGGCTCGGTTCCCTGGTACACGTTAGGGGTAATACGAGGAATGGTTGCCAAGTCGAAAATCGCCCCAGAATTAATTAACTCCGGTAAACTTGGGGATCTGCGGTTTTTGGCCACGAGGAATCACGAGGTTTGGTTTTTCTAAATAAATATGTCAAAAATATTGAACTTCAACACACTTTAATCTTTACGCTGCTCACTTTATACCATTTCTTTAATTGTATAATTTTTTATTATCAATTACATTTTATTTCCTGTGACTTTTCAAACTTTATTTTGTATAGAATAGTTCTCTTTCCAAACTCTAACTTTGTTTAGAATAGTTTACAATGGTGCACTTTAACCGGTTATCTTTTCACCAATGGTTTTACAAATTTTCTTATGGCATGTATTGTTTTGATAAATCACAATTGAAAATTTAAATGTTCGAGTTAGCTTCGATACCTGTTTTCTTCGAGCGGAGCTAGGTCACCCGCTGGTGATTAGTAACGAGCACTACTCGCGTAGTGAAATTTCTCCCCAATGCACGCTGACGAGCTGACTTCGTTCGCCATTATTATTCTGCGCTGATTTACTGTACTATCATAGGCGGACTTAGGCTGTGAATTCTGGTGTGCAACAAACCGAGATTTCTGCCTCCCCCCCCCCCCGGCATTCCCGGGCAATCAAAACAAAAATTTTAGTTATCCAATCAAGCTTTTTTTTTGGCGCATGGAGAGTAAAGTTAGTAATTTTCAGGAGGGGGTCCGTCCGAACTTCTGAAGTACATAATATGCTGTATTTTTGAGTTTTCTTTCTGGTGAATTAAGTTGGATTGTAGCTATGAAATAATATAACTTATTTTCTAAACTGTTTCCAGATGAAGCACGCTATTATTTTTTTTTTTTTTTCAAAATTTAAGCAAAATGTTGAGGGGGTGCGGGCCACCCCCTGGCACCCCCGTAAGTCCGCCTATGTACACTATAAATACTTTAAGAAATTTTTAAAACGCGCGAGGCGAGGTATCTACGGCATCGCCAGAGAAAGGTGACATTTTCGGAAGAACGACGGGGGAAAACAGCTGCCACTTTCGACTACTGTTTACTCCTAATGCTGCGCGAATTAAGTAAACGGAAACTGCTCATTTCCATAACCTTCAAAGGGTTAATTATGGACTGATAAACCAAATTTCTTTAAAATGTCGGGCAAGGGAATGCTATAAAACCAGCCAACGTTCTTCAAAGCAATCTCAAATTGAAACAAAATGGCTTCACAAGATATACCACGATACAACAGACACGAATAAAATTATACTTTCGAACGCGATGTGTTATGGAAAGCAGTGTCCTCTAACAGACTAATAATGCGAAGAGTACAAGGTCCGCGTCTCTCACAGGAAGCTCTAATACGCATATATTAATTCGCAACGGCTCTGCATGTTACAAGTTTTACCGTCTTGTACTTTGACCAACGAATCATAGCTAATGCAGAAACGATACGCCGCAACCATAAAGACGGGAAAATTCCGTTTTTATTTCTCCAACTCGGTGATTCACGGAATATTTCTGTTTCTTTAAGGAAAAGATACGTTTTGAAGCGAAAACGGAAATTTTCTGTTGAAATCAGTAAAAAACTTCCTGAAAGTTCAGGTTTTTTTAAAAAGTGTAACAAGGATATGTTGGAACCCTATCTAATAGCGTCTATGTCTATAAAGTGACACTGAATTTGGAATCTCATTTTGAGACTAAGTTTTATGGGCCTTCGCCAAGTTGTCACCAACTTATGAAACCATTTCCATTTGAACTGCATTTTACTACTTCCATTGGAATTAAAATTCTACTTTCATCTAGTAAAAAGAGAGAGAGAGAAAGAGAGAAAAAAAATGTAAGAATGAAAAGAAAACTTTGAAGGGACATTAAAATATCTTTGGCCCGGTGTTGCTTTAAATTAAACTACTTTAGGATAAGCTCATTTATTTCCTTCTAAAACATAATTTAGCAAAGTATAGTCAGAAATAGAATCTAATTCTAATCATTTTATGAGTGGTGTTGACGTTAATTATCTAAATTTAGTCAATAGTAGTAATTCTTCCATTTATTCTTCTTCAGTGATAAGACATATTTTTAATTAGTTTAATACACTGGGAAACATCCGTGTCAATATGAGAGCAGTTAAACGCGTTACGTGTAATCAAAACATGTTAAACATCTTCTCTGTTACCACCCAATTCGTTAACAGGCAGTTTTTATAAGAACCTGGCAGAAATCGGTTGTTAAGATATGGGTCATTTTCAAAATTTGCTTACATTTGCTGTTCGGAGGTAAAAAGACGATTTTGAAGCATAACTTATATTTTAAATTCAATGCGAACAATTATTTTCTGCAAGAAATACTCCCAGAAAAAATCTGTCACTCAAAAAATTATTGAACTTCATTTATTTATTTTTATATAAGTCTTTAAAAATGAGAATCAAGGCAAAAACGCTTGTCCATTTCCTCTTCCCGCAAGTTCAACTTTTTTTTTATATACTTAATTGTATAAAAAAGTACGTACAACAAATTATTTTTATATATTGACTATTAGTATATGATATTCATAATAAATATTGATAATAGTATTTTTTTTTCATTAAGAAATGTATGAATATATTTTTTCCGGCAGTTCTTGTCAAGTCCGTTACCCTAAGATTATTTTAGCTAAAAAAGGTATTTATTGCAGTCAAAAGATGGTAACACGTATTCAGTTAACTTAACAAACTAGTGACGTAACTATTTCGTACCATTTTGTTTTCCTGAGTCGAGAAGTATTGCTGTGGAATTTCACACAAAATTTCTTCCAAGGGGCGTATTTTTATTCTTTGTCAAGTCTGTTACCAAAGATTTTAGTATTAATTTTTACTTTTTCTCAACTTATACCCCGAAATATTGTTTATTATACAACTCTAAGAAAATGCATATTGTTGTTCAATTTTAAAATTCTACAACCTAGCCACAATTTGACATTTTGGTTGAAATGTCAAGTAAGTTACTGGTCAAATCCGTTACCAAATGTCAAGTCCGTTACCGTACATTTTTTTAATCAATATTTCAATAATCAAACCTAGTTTTAAACTTCAGGGACGCAAATAATTTCAAATGAAGTTGGATCTAGGCGCTCTGATATAGTTTAAAAGTGAGATTTCATATTGATTTTGTATGGTAACGGACGACAATTTTCCTTGCAACTTAAAGTTTTACAACAGCATTTGAATACTTAATTATGCATCAAAGTGTACAACCAATGACTTTTACACACACCTAAAATATTTGACAAAACATCTGTTAGTGATTCTAAAAGAAAATAGCAAGTTAAAAAAATTACTTAAAAATTACTTAAGCATATGGTGAAAATGACCCATATTTCCCCCAAAGGTGTATTTGGGTCCAGTCCACGAAAAGGCTGCTATTTTAGCCCGCACGTAAGTTCATACATTTCATTAAAAAGTAGTGATTTTAAAAGGTAACGAACAAAGTTTTTTGTCTAAGAAATCCCACACTGGTTTGTGATTTCCAACCAGCAAAATTTCGTTCATTATACTTTAAGGTCACTACTTTTTAATGAAGTGCATGAGCGTCACGTATTCCATTATATGTAGTCACATTCCACGGAACAAGATGGCGTTTTTTCGTGGAATGTCCGATTTGACTGTGCGCGTGCTAGTGTAAAGTAATAAAAATCACCTTCTCATACAGGTGAAAATTGGTCTAAGAAGGTTCTTCTGCCTTTATATAGAAGTTAAGTAAGATCTCATTTGGCCTAAGCTGTTTAGTTTTGGTCTTCTGATCTTAAGAAAGATATTAATTTAGTGGAAAGGGTATAAATAAAAGCTACAAGGTTTGTAAATGGAAATTTCAATTAGGAATATGATTTCATACTTAGAACGCTTCACATGTATAGTCTTGAGCAATAGAAAGCAGGATAAGGGGTCATTGTTTTACGCTATTTCAATATCAGGCTAATCTTGAAATTGGGAAAAATTACCATATTAATTGGGTTGTGGGGGCCTTGGAACAGCTTATGTGAAGAGGCTGTAATTTGCAAGGAAGTAGATAGCTTTTAGAGGGCCATTGATATTCATTATGAATTATAAATTGCCTAAGACCAACGTAGCTGTGCCCTGAGCCTGTTGTAGGTCATCACATTTGTATTTCTGTCCAATTTTTTGCGTTAGTATTAGTTTTTAATTGAGATTCTTTACCTTAAGATAATTAAGAGAATATAGGGGCGGTATATATAAAAAAATTTAGATTTCGCATTTTTTCACTAATATTATTTTTCAGTTCAAGCTTTTAATGTCTTAATTCTGGAGCTCATTTTGACCACATGTGTGTTTTTTACTTTTTTACCTATGTTTCGAATAAAACCATGCCTTTTGAAATGTGTTTCTCTTGAAGATTCTTCACCAAGAACTCTAATTGAGCCTATTTTGCTAAAATCATTTTTTTAAGGAAAATTTTGCAACATGCTAGTTTCCTTAGCTGGATTCCTTTGGCTGCTTAGTAAAGAAAAATATCCAAATTTAGTTTTGACATTGTAACATAGAAATTAATTTTTGCTCTCTGAAGTTAAATCTGGGTGTCAAAAAGAATGTCACTTTCATTCCTTTTAATTAATGATTGCGTGAACAAAGGTTTAAATTGCACTCAATTTCCTGCTATTCATTTATTATATCAAAGGAATAACGTCTCTCTTCCCTAAAAGTGTCCTCAAGATGAAAAATGTGTGAAAGAGAAGATATTCTGAAGTACCAAGCAATAATGCAGTATTTTTCTAATAAATTAAGCTGTTTTCCCCGTTTAATAGAGAAGAAAAGTCAACTGTTGTATTTAAGTTTTAAATGCAATGATGAAAATAAAAAAAATAACAGCTTACTAATCACAAAATCACTTTCGCGAAAGATTCAGCATCACTAAGACGTGGAAAAATCGACCAAAATGTATGGAGTAAAAAAAAAAAAAAAGCGAAGTTCTCTTTTAATTAATTTTACTTTTTATCGATGGTATTTTTTACACAGTGTAGAGATTTCAAACTTAAATTCTAATCAGTCAGACGGGGGTCGTGTTACTTATTTTTTAAGTATTGACTTTCTCCGCAGCTACTTCTTCCGTTCACACATTGATTTCTCCTAGACCTTTTCTTTCATTTGCGTTTGTAGCTTTAATTGAAAATGAAATTTAATCCGAAGTTTGAAATTAAGAAAACATAAATCGAGTGCCTGAAACCCTGTCCATTTCTTTTACGTGGGAAGTTTCCAGTTTTTGAGTCGGTTTTTAATTTCATTCGTCATGCAATATTATTTGCAATGCGATCTAAATTAATAATGACCTGGATAATTTACATGCCAATGATAAACTTTAAACATCATTCGTTACAGCAAAAAACTTGATACTACTGAAAAAGAATAGTTAATGTAAATATGCTACATAATTTTGCAATGTAAGAGTGAAATGTATCAATAAAATGGTTAAAATATATGGCTCTCAGTTACAAGTAGTTATAAATATTTGCTTGTATTTTGACAATAGTTCAACCTAGTGAAAAATATAGTTTGAATGTGTAGATTAGTGTTGCAGTTTCAAACGCAAGTTTAAATGAAACACTTAATCTGCAAAGATTTTAATTGAAGCATTTACTACCCGCTCAATCCATAAAATAAAAAAAAAAAATAAATCACGCTCTACCCATTTAGTTTTTCCAAATTTACTTGAATAACCTTTGGTGTAAGTCTTCATTTTTGAATTATTTTGAAACTTATCAGGAAATGACACGAATAGCGTAATAATGAAAAAGAAAGAAAAATATGCAAAATATTTCTGCCTTCGTCAAGCCGTTATCCATATATGAAGTTTTAAAGTCAGGCGACATAAAAAAAAGCACCAAATTTAAATACTTAGCTAGAAATTGATCTTGTCACCATCTGCATGTGCAGGACAACTGCTACAATTTCAGTTGCTTTTCCCTGAAATATAGATTGAATCTCAAGAAAAACTACCAATGTTAGAAAAAATCTTATTAAGCATAAAATTTGCGAAACAAAAGAGAATGGGTCATTTTCAAAATTTTCTTACATTTGCTGTCCGGAGGTTAAAAAGACGATTTTGAAGCATAACTTATATTTTAAATTCAATGCGAACAATTATTTTCTGCCAAAAATACTTCAAAAAAATTTTTATCACTCAGCAAATTATTGAAATTCATTTATTTATTTTTGTATAAGTCTTTAAAAATGAGAATCAAGGCAAAATTGCTTGTCCATTTCCTCTTTCCGCAAGTAACTATTTTTTTTATATACGTACTTAATTTTTTAAAAAGTACATACAACAAATTATTTTGATATATTGACTATTAGTATATAATATTCAGAATAAATATTGACAATAGTATTTTTTTTGTTAAGAAATGCATGAATATATTTTGTCCGGCAGTTCTTGTCAAGTCCGTTACCCTAAGATTATTTTAGCTAAAAATGGCATTTATTGCAGTCAAAAGATGGTAATACGTATTCAGTTAACTTAACAAACTAGTGACGTAACTATTTCGTATCATTTTGCTATCCTGAGTCGAGAAGTATTGCTGTGGTGTTTCGCACAAGATTTCTTCTAGGTGCGTATTTTTATTCTTTGTCAAGTCTGTTACCAAAGATTTTAGCATTAGTTTTTCCTTTTTCTTAACTTTTGCACCTAAATATTGTTTATTATACAACTCTAAGAAAATGCATATTTGTTCAATTTTTAAATCCGACAACCTAGCCATAATTTGACATTTTGGTTGAAATGTCAAGTCCGTTACTGGTCAAATCCGTTATCAAATGTTAAGTCCGTCACCATACAGTTTTTATCAATATTTTAACAATCACAAACATCGTTTTAAGCTTCAGGGACGCAAATAATTACAAATTAAGTTGGATCTAGGCGCTATGATATAGTTTAAAAAAGAGAATTTATATTGATTTTGTATGGTAACGGACGACAATTTTCCTTGCAACTTAAAGTTTTACAACGGCATTTGAATACATAATTATGCATCAAAGTGTACAACCAATTACTTTTTCACACACCTAAAATATGTGACTAAACATCTGTTAGTGTTTCTGAAAAAAATTGCAAGTTAAAAAAATTACTTAAAAATTCTGAAATGTAAGCATATGGTGAAAATGACCCATATACATCACTTTTTATTTTGCTAAAATTTTTATGGTGATTCTTCTAAAGATTTCAGAAGATACGTATTTTTTCTATTTCCCCCCCAAATTTTTTTGTCGACCTATAAAAATTCCTAAAGTTTAGACAAACTAAGGTTTTTTCTGTTTCTAAAATATGATTATCTCAGCATTCCTCCCCCTCCCCGTTGAGCTTCAACTAAAGTATTTTTTGCTATTACATTATCACATTTAGTGTCCAAATCGAAATATATTATAAATTTTACAGTTGAACATTGGGGATCTTGCCAGGGGCGACCAAACTTCACCGAAGATGTTGAAAAGTGCCATGTTTGAGGCCCCCTAGGTCCCTGCAATGGGGGTCAGTAACAATTTTCGCATGAAATCTAGTTAGTACTATGTATATATTACTAAAATCGATCATTATTTGCAAGGCTAATCCTCAGTGGTGACGAAAAATGGCCCTTTTTGTACGTACAGAAACGAGAAAGTGTATCTCTGTGCGCTGAGGGTCAACAGGGAACGTGATGTGTGTGTGTGTATTTTAAACCTCAGTATGTGTATTTTCACAAATAAGTGACAAACCTACACTGTTGAAACTACGGGTGCCGCAGGGGTGCCAATAAGAAAGCTGGGCGAAAGCAAGGTGCATAGGGTGCCATAGCGAATTATAAATGCTCTTTCCGTACCAAAAGGCCTCTCAGAGGGTGCTTAATGCTTACTTTGTAGCGCCATCGGCACCCTTTAGACGCGCATGCTCAGTGAGACATCTGAAAGGCACCCCTGATAGCCTGAGTCTGCGCATTGCGACTCCAAGCTCTCATCATCATCATCAACCATTTGAATGGCGGACATCTTGTTTACGTCGACACGACAGAATTTTCGGTAAAGTGTTTTCAGTCTTGGATTTCACTTTGAGTTTATTACAAAAATGGACACATTTGCAAAATGTTCTAACGGAAATTTATACCTGTGTAGCGATTCTCTTTTGCCGCGTAGACACAGTCAACAAGCAGCAGAACGCGAAGGAAAGGAAAAAAAAAACTCTGCCTGACTCTTTCTTTCCTTCTTATTTGTTTTTATCATACGTAAATGTGTATACTACACTGAAGTGACAAAAGTCATGGGATAGCAATATGCAAATTTTCAGATGGCAGTAGCATCGCATAGAACAGGTATAAATGCGCAGTGCTTTTACAGAGCTTTCATTTCTGTTCAAGTTATTCATGTGAAGAGGTTTTAACGTGATGATGACCGCACGACGTGAATTAACAGACTTTGAACGCGGAATGTTAGTTGGAGCTAGACGCATGGGTCATGCCATTTCGGAAATCGTTAGAGAATTCAACATTCCCAGATCCACTGTGTCAAGAGTGTGCCGAGAGTATGAAATTTCAGGCATAACATCCCACCATGGACAGCGCAGTGGTCGACCGCCTGCACTTAAAGATCGAGACCGGCGACGTCTGCAAAGAGTCGTAAATTCTAACAGACAAGCAACACTGCGTCAAATCACCGTAGAAATCAATGTGGGACGTACAATGGACGTGTCTGCTAGAACTGTGCGGAGAAATTTGGATTTCTTGGGCTATTCCAGCAGAAGACCGACTCGAGTGCCTTTACTGACAGAACGACATCGCTTGCAGCGACTCTCGTGGGCACGTGAGCATATCGGTTGGTCCCTAGATGAATGGAAAACCGTGGCCTGGTCCGATGAGTCACGATTTCAGCTGGTAAGAGCCGATGGTAGGGTTCGAGTGTGGCGCAGACCCCACGAAGCCATGGACCCAAACTGTCAGCAAGGCACTGTTCAAGCTGGTGGTGGCTCCGTAATGGTGTGGGCTGTTTTTTCATGGCATGGACTTGGTCCTCTAGTGCGACTGGACCGAACATTGACTGGAAATGCTTATGTGCAGCTACTTGGAGATCACTTGCAGCCATTCATGGACTTCATGTACCCAAACAACGATGGGATTTTTATGGATGACAATGCGCCATGTCACCGGGCCACAACTGTTCGCAATTGGTTTGAAGAAAATTCTGGACAATTCCAACGAATGATTTGGCCACCTAGATCGCCCGACATGAATCCCATTGAGCATTTATGGGACACCATCGAGAGGTCTGTTCGTGCCCAAAATCCTGCCCCATCAACGCTTTCACAATTATGGACGTCTATCGAGACAGCATGGCTCAATATTCCTGCAGAAGACTTCCAACGACTTGTTGAGTCCATGCCACGTCGAGTTGTTGCACTTCGCCGAGCAAAAGGAGGGCCGACACGATATTAAGAGGTATCCCATGACTTTTGTCACTTCAGTGTATTTTAATGCCATGATTTGCATTTCGTGCTTTCGCTAATATCTTTCGTTGGCGTTATTGATAACGAATGATGAGTTCGTTATTTCAAGAGCTTACTTTTTTTTTTGTTCCACTAGTTGAAATGAATAGATCCTTAAAATATATTTCGATTTTTAATCTGTCGAGGAACTTGACGTTTAACAAACACTGCTTTTCAAATACCCCTGTGTTTTATTTCATAAAGATATTTAAATGTCGAACTATACATACGTATTAATATAATTTTAGAAGTTAATGAAGCGATTCAATTTTTTATTGATTGAATAATACAACTGAATATTTTTGATTGTTTTTGAAAAGGATTCGTAAAATACCCTCCCTCTTCATTTTCGGTACAGATAATGCAGTAGTAAATATCAATAGCATTTTAAAACTACTGAGTTGAATCCAAGTCATGAATTCTTTTAAAATATGTTGGAAAGTCTGAACTGTGAGAAAATGCCTTAAATTGCAAGTTTCGATTATTTTCAAATCTGAATTCAAGGTGAAAATGTACCAAGACTTCGTGAATAAAAACAATAAATAAAAGTAAACACAATGAAAAACAAAAACTCACGCAGCACAGGGGGGATCTGCAATAGTGAACAGTGAGGGTAGCATTATGCTCTCCTTTCCATCTTTCACCCGCGCTGCTTGTTGAATTGAGGGTCGGTGCCAGTTTTTAACCCAAGCCAATTGTGAAATATTGTTTCCCTACTGGGTGCCGCTGGTGCTACAAGCGTTTCACCCCGCAAAGGTGCCAATCGTAACCAGTAGTTTTAACAGTGTATGGGCTAATAGACCTGGAGGCTAATAAAGTGCACCTCAAGATGAGAAAATTGCCTATGTTAACGACGAATCTAAGCATTTTTAAAAATTTGTTTGCATTGATTGGGCACTTACTCGGGGTATTTACAATTGGGCACTTACTTAGTATTCAACCGAACAGGAATCTTTCCAAATTTGTTAAAGGAAGATTTTAATAACTGAGATTCTCGAGCGATTTATTCAACTGTTAGTTTTTTAAAACTTGGTCACTTGCATTGTCTGAAGTCTTGAATCTATTGATTATAATGACAACATAGATCAATAATTACAAAATTTTATAAACATGAGTTAGACTTAAAAAGTCAAATATACTGATGTAAAATGGGGAAAGGAAATAATCAGTAACCGAGTCTTGTTTCGAGTGCTAAGCATGATTTTGACAGCACCTATACTCTCCGAATATAAACTGCTTTCTTTGAGTTGTTTCAATATTTGTCATCTTTCGCCCAAAAAGACATGGTGATAAAAAATTATTACATGCTGCACAACTTATATTGAATCTTTTGCGTCATTTTCACGAAAATCGTGAATCACGATCGAATATTTAACTTTGTTATTCAACACCTAAAAAATCTGAACTCTGTGGCGCTAGCCGATGGGGTAAGTTCTGCTCTGTCCATCTCAGTTTTCTTGGCCGAGAGCTGTGGGTTGCAAGACACATGTTCCGGTTTGGAAGTCAGCCAAACACGAAACCCAGGGTTTAGTTCCCAAGCACGCTTATAACTCATATAGTTGAATTTTCGCTGAGCACTGATTTTAAATGTTTTGCGCGTTGACCATTTTGTCACAGCTGTTTTCTTTATTTTATATCATCTTTATCCTGTTAATATTTTTATTCATGAGTCTATGATTTGAATAATTGCCTTACTCTAAGTAAATTTCTTATCACTCCTCACTTTTTGATGGCATTTTATTATTGAATTACATTCCAAAATGTCCAAAGTTTCCGCTTTTGAAAACTGATCATTCTAAAAATATGTAGCATTACGTTTTAAAAATGTTTAAAGACTTTTTTTATTCTTCTGTTTTTAATTTAACATTTTTCCATTATTTAGAACCATTCAGATTTTGTCGCTCGTTACTCCTATTTGTTTGCCTCTAAAACTGAATATTAACAGAAAACGATTTTTAAATACAATAATAATATAACAAGAAGTTCTGTCAAGAACTAAACGAGCCTACTTTCCCGTACATCGACATCGGAATTCTAGTATCTGATCAATATTCTCTTGATTATCTGAGACTGAAAATTATATCAAACATACCATTTTAGCACTGAAAGCTGATTTCTAAAAGCAAGATATGCCCCTCTCATCAGATGAAATAAACACGTGAAAAGGAAATAAACGAGTAAATAAAGTTTTGTCGCACCTTTTAAAGAATATAACTGTTATAGGTCTTTCGTAGAAAAATTCTTCAATCGTTTTCAAAAGAAAAAAAAATAAATTAATAAAATAAAAGTACAAAGAACATCAAAACTCATTTTATCAAAGAAAGAAAAAAAAAAAAAAAAAACTCGTTCGTTAATAAAATATCTCGAATTTCCCTGTTTAATCCATTACCAGTTGTTAAATGTAAGTAAAGAATAAAATTCTCTCGTGAATAAAAAATTTTTGTTTAAAAAAAAAATAATAAATAAATCGTCTGCCAAAAAATCAAAAAAAAAAAAAAAAATAATAATAATAAATAAATAAATAAAAAATAATAACAATAAATAAAACAAAACAAATAAATAAACAAACAAAAAATCGTTTGCCCAGTCAGTTATTTTTTTCTGAGCCTGCATTTCCGCCATGTTTGCGAAGTCGGAGTCGGAATCAGAGTCCTCACAGAAGATTGTTCAGAAAAGTACTTTACATACATTATTTATTAAAACCATTTTCTGACAAAGTTAGTTTGAATTAAATCTGCCTTTAAGTTCAGGATCAACATTCAATTTAAATTTCCCCGTAAGCGCTAATGTTATAATTTTTTCTGAACGGTTCAGCATTGAACGAAAAATGGTTCAAATCAAAAAGTGAAATATGGAAATGAGCCTCTCCGAGATCTTTCGAACAAAGAAAAAAATATTCAATTCGGACGGTTCACTTAAAAGTTATTAGGCAGGGAAAGGTTGTTTGAACGGTTCAATGTTGAACGAAAAAATGTTCAAATTGAAAATTTAAATAGGGTAATGAAGTATCCTTGCCGAGATCTTTCGAACAAAAAACAAGTTTGTTTAAATCGGACTGTTCACTAAAAAGGGACAGATTGTTTGAGCGGTGCAAAATTTAACCAAAAATTGTTCAATCGAAAAATCAAATATGGGAATTAGCTGTACTCGCCGAGATCTTTCCAACAAAAAAAAGTTCGTTCAAATCGGAATGTACATTCAAAAGTTATTAGGGGAGGACAGACAGACCGACCGACAGACAGACCGACACATAAATTCCCCATTTCAATACCATACTTTCCAATTTTTAATTTTTCGAAATTTATTTTACTTCTTTATTTCTTTTTGACTTTGTTTTGGACTTGACGATATTTTCTAGATGCATTAAGCCACTCTTAATGCTTTTTTCGTCTCTTTTATTTTTAACGGGAAAGTAGGCTAAAGAGCAAAAACGCATCAATCACTGAAGAAATCACTATTGAACAATCTTTAGTATATGTGAAACCAAAAAAACTTAGACAAACTACAATTTTGTTATGACTTCCCTCCAAACCCAATTACACCTCTTCTTCTATAATTAAGGCCAGCTTTTAGGCTTTACAATTACTGTTTAACAGTAATAGATTAATACGCTTGAAAAATATTTCATTTTCAATACATTATCTATAATAATAAAAGCAAGTGTAATGTGTCTGTCTGTCTGTCTGTCTGTCTGTCTGCCTGTCTGTCCATTTGTCTGACCGAGCTCTCCAGCCAAATCTATCGCACGCAGGGAGGGACCTGGAATTTTTTACACGGAAGCACAAAAGGGCTGGCCACCAGACCTCGAAGCCCGATTTTCGATTTTTGAATTAGAAAAATTTTAAAAAATCTATATATATAAAAGAAAGTCGTGTTAGTTACACTACTTATAACTCAAGAACGGCTGTACCGATATGGCTAAAAATTGGTGGGTAGGTAGCTTAGAGCCAGGAGACGGACATAGGCTATAATTTATGTGTGTCATTTATGTGTGTCAGTTACATAAATAGAAAAACTGTCTTATTGACTAAGCCTTTTTACTAAGCCTTTTTTGACACCTCCATGGCTGAGCGACAGCTACACGTTCTGGCAGCTACCGGTGCGCAGTAAACAGGTTGTAAGCTAGCGGTGCGTTGAGTGTTATTTGACTTTTTTGTGAAGTAAATTACAAACAAACGCGTTACTTCCCTTGAAATTTATATGTAATAAGCTGTCAGAAACGATTGCTCATTCCTAGGATCCCGATAATCCCAATCGATATGCCGTTTGAATATAAAAGACTTCAATTTCCGATCCGTCTTGCATTTGTCATGACCTTTAACAAATCACAAGGCCAATCCTTAAAAGTCTGGTTTTGAATCTAGAATATCACCGTTTCTCCCATGGTCAATTATATGTGGCATGTTTACGGGTCGGAAGACCATCTGTGTTGTTTCTTTTTGAGGGGGATAATAAAACAAAAAATGTTGTGCAACTACATGTCGTACGCTACTATTCGTGCGCCCCGATTTTCGATTTTTGAATCTTACATAATAAAAGCAAGTGTAATGTGTCTGTCTGTCTGTCTGTCCATTTGTCTGACCGAGCTCTCCAGCCAAATCTATCGCACGCAGGGACCTGGAATTTTTTACACGGAAGCACAAAGGGGCAGGCCACTAGACCTCGAAGCCAGATTTTCGATTTTTTAATTAGAAAAATTTTAAAAAATTGTTTATAAAACTTCTTCTCGAGATCGATTCTCGCCGATAGCTGATTCCGGGGTTGTACCAGCTCCTTTTGAGAAACAATTCTGGCGACCATCTTTTGGAAACTTTCCCGTTTTTTTTTTATTGTACTGACACAAATGTTATATCATAATATATAAAAACTACGTGTCCCTGTGTTTGTGGCCAATGGACTCTTCAGCTACTGAACCGATTTTATTCAAATTTTACACGCAGTTTCAGTTTGGTCCAACTTATATGATAGGATAGTTTTAATCTCAATTTAGGACCGCAATATATTTTTTATTGCAAATTATGTATTTAGCTACCAGCTTTTCTGTGTTCTTGGCTAAGCCTTTTTTACTAAGCCTTTTTTGACACCTCCATGGCTGAACGACATAAAGCACACGTTCTGGCAGCTTCTGGAGCGCAGTAAACAGGTAATAATCTTTCTTATCTTCGTAATATATAAAAGTTACGTGTCCCCGTGTTTTTGGCCAATGGACTCCTCAGCTACCGAACCGATTTTAACCAAATTTTACAAGCAGTTTCAGTTTAGTCAGTTTTCGTTTATATTGAAACATTATATTACATAGTTTATACATAGTTTAACCCATAACTTAGCCACAGCAACGCGTGGCCGGGTCAGCTAGTTGAGTAATAAGAAAAGGATGTCGCTATCGAAAATGAAAGAATACAAATATTTTTATTTCAAGAATAACAATTGAAAAAAAGATGGTTGAAGCAAAATTTGCCGCCCTAGGCCACAATAGCCTAGTCTGGCTATTGGGAAAATAGGCCTTGGGGATACTACTCAACTCGTTTGTTTACTTTTTATGTGACTTTTTCATCAGACGAGAGCACATTTTGTTTTTAGAGATCAGCTTTATGTGCTAAAAAAGTACGCGTGAAAAAATTTGCAGTCTCAGACAACTAAGAGGATATTGATCTCATGCTAGAATGCCGATGTCGGTATACTGGAGAGTAGTTTATTTTTTGACGAAACTTCTTGTTTTACCTTACTCAGTAAGGTAAAAATGTAGACTACATATAGAACAGCAAACGTTATGAACAGAAAATGTAGAAATCAGAGTCATTCAAAAGTGACGGACGTAACATTCGCGGCCGATTTTCCGCTGTTTTTTTCTTCTTTTTTAACTAACTATATATAAAGAATGGTTTTTGGTATTATTTGCAGACTTGTATTATAGAGCTATTCTGCAGCCTTGCGTGTGAGACATTCTGACACTGTTTTCTCGCAAAAAACAATAAAAGCTTAAATGAAGTTATAAAACTATACTTTATTTTTCTTCAGTATTATAACTATGAATATTTAAGATTTTTTCATAAGGGTAAAATTTTTATTGTAGAATAATTCAATTTTTTCTCAAAATTTTGAATGTAGCGTTACGTATGTGACACATGAAATTTGTAAATTAGCTGCACTTCGTTTTATTTTGTAATTTCTTGTGCAGTTTTTTAAGTGAAATGAACCACGTTTTTCTTATATGTATCTACATAATATGGAATATGTACAGGGGAGGATCCAGAATTTTTTTCAGGGGGGGGGGTGAGTTTTAGTGACCAGTAAAATGGAAAAAAATGCATAACCTTCTTCATGGACATATTGTACATGAATTATTTTTTTTTATGATGACATTATATGAAATATGTATTCTAATAAAAATTATTATAGTGAAAAATATAGCCAATTCTGTAGTATTTTGTTCATGTTAAAAATTTTTATAATTCAAGTAAACGAAATTACACAGTTTTTACATTTTATGTGTCGAAAAAAGTTCTGTTTCAATGAAAACAAAAAAGGCACAACATTGGCGCATTAAAAGTTCGCACAACGATGTTAGAAGAAATACAAACATGCAAAATATTGCAGGCAAGCTTTTTGCCGTTAGCATCGTCAAAAGAGCTTTTTGGCAACGATGTGAGCTTGTGAAAAGATGTGAGAGTATGAATTTAAATAGCAAGTTTTTTTTTTTATGTGTGCTTCTAATGTTTTTATGCGTGCTCTTTTAAATTTTCCACCTAAATTTGAGCGTAATCTTCACCTGGCTATATTTCAGTTTTTAAATTTGAATTTCTTCACATTTCCTTCAACTAGGTCTACAAGCTCAATCAACACACTGAAAAAGTTTCAAAACGGGGTAAGTTTCGGGATTTTACTCGTTTCCACCGTTATCTTGTGAAAATCAAGTAGACCTTAGAGACCGTTTTCTGAATTGCTGCATCTTACATGAATGCAGACTTGTCACCGTTGTGAAATATATGTTTAGTTACTAGTTTCAAGATAAACTAAAGCGTTTTTAGTAAGTGTAACACCTTCAGCACAATCATGGCCCGTTCATATTTCCTGACCCAAGTAGCATCAACTCATCGGATTTTGCTCGGCCGATCATCGAACTCTTCGTAAACTGATCTCGTAACGCACGATGATATCGTTCCGATCAGTATCCGAGCACGGTTTTCGATGAGTTACTTTTCATCGGAAAGCGATATCCTTCCGATCAACTTTCCCGATGAAAATAAGCCGAGCATCCAAAATTGATCCTAAATTCATCGGCACGGGACTACACTGCTCGTAAATTGCTTCAAATCTCATCGTATTTCGAGCAAAACTCGTCGGAATTTGCTGCTCGGATTCTGTTTGGCCGATGAGACACATTGGAGCGATTCCCGATGAGAACTCACCGAATCCGAGCATCGGCCGATGATAATTTCATCGGGTTTCGATGAATGGCCAATGAGATTATGCTGCTGGGGTTATTTCTGTAAAATTAGCAATTTTGCAGTTTATCACTATAAAATTAGCTGTATTATACTGTAAAAACAACATTCATTTTTTGCAGTGCAGCTGAGGCCCGAAATAAATTCTTTCGGCAGTACGGGTTACATTTTTCTAGATTTTTTTCCAGAATAGATTGCAATAGAGACATATTTTACAGACTGTTAATAAATTCTAAACCCTGCTTAAACTGTAGCCGACCTCGGCAACACGGGGAAAAAAAAGTCGTTTTCTAAAGATACATTAAACATGATGATCGCAAGACGCCCTAATTATATTCCGGATGAGAAATCGTTTAACCCATTAATGCCGGTTGGTACAAAAATATACCAACGCAGAAAAAAAAATACCTTGTCTTTACATGGCTCTATCAGTCTAACAGTTGTGCATTTTACATGGTAAATAATCACAGAATGAAAAATATATATAAGTTTTGCATACTTGTTGAAAACGTGTGAGATAATAGGCTTCAAACTTGAACGAATGATTATTCCATCAGCATTCTTCTGCCACCAAAAAGTAAAAGCTAACTTTTGCGTATATTTTACTAATTTCAAAAACGTTTTAAGATGGAATCATGAATGAAAGAGTCTGTGTGATAAAAATATGATTTTAAAAAGTTGTTTTTAACTTTTGTTTATGTTGTAAATTCACTTTCGATTTCAATGGTAGAAAATTGTACCAACCGGCGAATGTGTAGCCTGTCTTGCTTGCGGGAAATAGAAGTGCCTCAACTAAAATTTCTTTTCATAAGGGATATTTTAGTTGGCTTTTTTTTTTTTTGAAGTTGAATTTTATAATTTATATAGCAAAGGTTATAATTTATATAGCAAAGGTATAGCGGTTAATTTATATAGCAAAGTTTATAGTTCAAGTAATCAAAATTTTAGTTTTTTCTACCCTCTTTGAAAATTTCCCGCCTTTTGAGATTTTCAACAAAATTTGAAAATTGTTAGAAATATCAAACTACGGCATTGTAGATTTGTCTACAATCCTAATTATGAATATCATGGACACAAATAATATGTTGATGAAAGTAAATTTTATTCAGTTATAAGCTAAGGATGTTGTCCTCACCATGCGAAGTTATATTTCTTGCAGAACTAATCGCGGCTGGTTAGGCTGATATTGTATTAGGTTGGTGCGTATGAAATGTCGGATTCTTAAGTGATTGTATAAAACTGCATATCTTTCTTCAAAAGCTGTTTATTCAATCAAAGTATGCTCCATTCGCTTCATTACACTTCTGCCAACGAGATTTTAAAACGTAGATGCATGTCTTAAAAAAATTTTGGTTTTTAGAATTAATAAACTCTGATATCGAGTTTTTTAGACTGTCTTCATTTTCATAGTGTTTGCCCCTTAAAAACAGCTCTAAATGCTTAAAAAATGAAAATCGGTCGGCGAGAGATCCGGTGAATATGGTGGATGCTGCAAAAGTTCATATTCCAGTTCGTTCAGTTTCGCAATTGTATTGTGTGTCGGCAGAATTCATATCGGCAATAAACTCAAAAGAAATAAAAAAAGGGAAGACCTTCGAGAAAACCTATTTTGCTGAAATGAGTCTCTGGCAATGGACAATACGACTATGAATGAGGTTATGCCAAAGACAAAAGTATAACGAAAACAGGGAGACAAACGTCCGCATGTAAAGAGAATCCGACATTTCATACGCACCAACCTAATACTACTTGGATTCTTTGAAAAATACAAAATACTAGGGGAAACTTGTGCTGTCTTGGGCAAATTTGCTTGTATTCTATTCTAAAAAAACTTTCTAAAAAGAGTGTTGGGGCGACTTATTCATCGAGAGAGAATAGACAATAGGATGGATCACTGAGTGCAAGAAATCAAATACAACCAAGACTATCATATGAAGATATTTTTACTGCGAAATAGAACGACAGTGCTCTTGCTGCAGTTTCAAGCAATGAAGTATATAAAGACACCATAGAAATCATGGCAGTAGATGGAGTGCTTCTAAAAAGTAAAATATTTGTTCCTATGTCATAGCTGTTGAAATCGTGTAACAAGTGCATGATGGAATATCACCTGCTTGATACAATCACTTCCATTCTGAGTGCCAATTGAATGAATATTTAGCTCATTTTTTTTAATGTACCTACATTTTTAATAATTATTTTATTCTTAAATTTTAAATGGTTTATATTTGATAACATTTTATTTTGCAAATTGAACAATAGAATTATTATTTTTGAGTAAATCTAATTTTAATTAAAACACTATATAATGTGAATGAAAGCAAAAATTTACTGATAAGGGTACTGATAATCGATAATTACTGGAATTATTACAATCAAAAACTCAATTCAAAATTTGTCTCAAAAATGAGATCGTACCATTCGAACGCCGGTTGGTACAAAAATCTGCCATTAAAATAAAAATAGTAAATAAAACGGGGAAAAATAAATTTTATGTAATGATGCACTTACTGGACATAGAATAAACAAATACTATTAAAATTACCAAAATTTATTGATTTTTTCGAAGTCGGCATTAATGGGTTAAACACCGAGAAAGTGATGAAGATAACACTGTTTTTAAAGGCTTTTTTTCGAATGAACATCTTATTGTGTTCAAGTAGTATGTTTTAATCCATTATATGACAAAGAAATGCATCACATATTTTTGTCCGGTTTTTCATGCAAATACTCCTATGTTGTACAATGCAAATACTCCAATTGTTGTTGTGCTCGATGATTTTTTTTTCTGTTTTAAGTTTTATGCGAACTATAACATAACTTACTAACTTTTCAATCGAGGTGGACTGACTAAATTTATTTATCTACATATATTTTTTGTTATGTTCCTGCAGCATGTTTATGTCAGCTGACGTATAATCCATCTCTTTCGAGTTAGCTGAATATTTTTTGCTTTCCTATGTGTAGAATAAAACTTAAACGAAGTTTCAGCCCGATATGGTATCACTTATTTCTATTTTTTTTTTTTTTTTAATCACTTGAGAGGAGGCTGTTGCCTATCACACCAACTACAGAGATGAAAATTAGCCTGTCGCTGACTCTCGGTCTTTTTAATGCAAATCAGAGAGAAGCGTTTTCGATCGCGAGAGAGGAGCAACAGGTCACCATGGCAACGAGCAGGGATGTCTGGCGGGCGGGAGGAAAAGAAGAAGCGGGATGCGGAGCTTAATTGTCGGAGGAAGGGAGAGGGGGAGAGAAGGTATCATAAGAGGATTACGTGCCGCTGTGAGCTGCCGTTGAGAAGTGATGTTCGATTGTCGAGAACCACGTGGCGCTTACGCACCCAGCTGACTGTTTGAGTCCTCCGGCAACTCACGTGGATGTGTTATTGTCATTCGGCAACACCCGCGTTTCGTTTCAGAAAGATTGTTGAAATTCCTCTGTGATACATTAGGAACAAAAGGCGGGAAAAGAACATTTGCTTGTTTGATAACTTGTTTCAAATGAATGTATCGGATCCTTCGTCAGGAAGCTGTCTGAACGTGTGTTCGTTTTTTTTTTAAATCCATTCTCAAACAGTTGTCCCCTCAAGTGTAAGCTTGAATGAAACATACTAGCTACAAACAAACTCTCTCTATGTCTTCTCTTCGGAATTAAAAAACAAAAAGCGTTTTGTAGATGAATTAGCAAATATTTAGCAGTGTCAGAAGCTTGGTGAGTTTCGGTGGGGTTTTTTACGCGGGAGCTCGACGATTAAAAACCATTCATGCCTAGCGTCCTTTTAAAATGACGTTCAAACTACTCTGTAAATTTCTAAAAATTGATTTTAACTTAAAGTAAAATATTTTAATTGCTATTATCCATGAGAGAATAGCACCGAATTATATTTGTGGCTTGGTTCTAAAAGGGCCAATGTAAATTTTTTCACATTCTGTGTTATTTATATCAAAAGTTTCCAATTTAGTAAAGCTCTAATTCTACAAAGGCCAATGTCTATATATTATATAATAATTATATATTATATAAATTATTATATATATTATATATTTATATAATATATAATGTAATATATAAAAAATTTCATATGATAAAATAATGTTTCTTTACAGTTACAATAAACAAATACCAAAAAATAATAATGAGAATCTTAATATAAGAAAGTTATAGCATTCTAAAACATCTCAAATATCTTTCATCGCCTTTTTCTCGAAACTAACATTTTTGACTTGGGCCCTTTTAGAACCAAGCCACAGATATTTAAATTTGCATCTTATCTGCTAAAGTTTTAAAAGAAAGTGTGTGTGTGTTTTTTGTTTTTGATTTTTAGCATAGGGACATTCCATGGCAACTTACGTTACATTCGGACCAAGTCTTTGGCATTTAGCACTTCTGTGCAATCAAATAATGTTGTACAAACCTTGCACAAAAGTGATTTATGAATACGGCAATCAAAAGCAAAACTAAAATGCAAAAATCTTTGATGTACTTACACTTTACAAAATTTAGCAGCTAAAAATAAAACAGTAACTTGTACATTATTAGCAGTAACAGTAATTATACATATTAACAGTAACAGCATAAGAGTTGCTCGAAATGTAACGTAAGTTACAATGGAATGTTCCTTATAGTAAAAAACATAAAAAACAAGATAGCAGGAAACAAATATATTTATTAACATGAACACTGATATACATATATATATCTCATCATAGGTAACAGCTAACTAGATAACAAGAAACAATTATATTTATTATCATGACACTCTTTTCATATATTTTCTTAATGTAATTTTGTAAACCACTGTTCTCACAGTAAAAAGCTCTTCATCGAAAATATTTTTAAAAATTTTCATAACAAAGCTCATTTCAGTATATTGGCGCTTTATATACAAGTAACAAGCTCTGGTTCATGGAACTTTTTTTAAAAGAAACGGAATAACGTTCACAAAAAACAATTTCTGAAGTTTATAAACATATACACTAAACAATAAAACATATGCACTGCAAAAAACAAGCTGTTGTTTTTACAGCAAAACACTGGCAGCAGAGGTTAAAGTTTGAAACTGTAAAATTATAATTTTTGCAGTTTATTACTGGGCATTTTAAAGTTTTAAACTAGAACATCGGCTGCCAGCATTATTCTGTAAATTTAGCAATTTTGCGGCTTATTACTGTGCATTTTACAGTTTTAAACTAGAACATCGGCTGACAGCATTATTCTGTAAATTTAGCAATTTTGCAGCTTATTACTGTGCATTTTACAGTTTTAAACTAGAACATCGGCTGCCAGCATTATTCTGTAAATTTAGCAATTTTGCAGCTTATTACTGTGCATTTTACAGTTTTAAACTAGAACATCGGCTGCCAGCATTTTTCTGTAAATTTAGCAATTTTGCTGTTTATTACTGTGCATTTTACAGTTTTAAACTAGAACATCGGCTGCCAGCATTTTTCTGTAAATTTAGCAATTTTGCAATTTATTACTGTGCATTTTACAGTTTTAAACTAGAACATCGGCTGCCAGCATTTTTCTGTAAATTTAGCAATTTTGCAGCTTATTACTGTGCATTTTACAGTTTTAAACTAGAACATCGGCTGCCAGCATTTTTCTGTAAATTTAGCAATTTTGCAGTTTATTACTGTGCATTTTACAGTTTTAAACTAGAACATCGGCTGCCAGCCTTGTACTGTAAAAACAGCAGATTGTTTTTTGCAGTGTAGATAGATACACATCACACTAAATACGATCGACATTACTATCTTGTGTAAATATACTCTTTATCATCACTTCGTAACTTTTTTGATGATACACACTTTCATATATATATACCTTATTTCATATATTTTTATATATGTATATATATCGTAGTTTACATAAGTCAGTTGGAACTTGTATCATTACACGGAGTTCACATTAAACTTTTGCCTATGATCGGAAAGGGAAAACAACTCGAAACAAAGTCTTTAACCAGGAGTAATTAGTCAATATTTTTACAAATTCGACACCAATGCAAGCTTTAATTCTAAGCCAACAGAAATGGACATGCGAAAAACAAATACGGTGAACTCTCACTTATACACGCCTCATTTATGCGCCTTTTGCACTTATACGACGCTTTTAAATGATCCCAGCACATTCCATTGCGAAATAATGATAGCATCATTTGTTTATGCTCGCTCTAAAGATAAATATTTCACTTATACGCCCAATTTACCCTGAAATTAAAAAATATATATTTTTTTCTTTAAAAAATAAGCAATTATCTTCACTTTCCTCTTTAATCTTCCTCCTTTATTGCTCACGGAAGGCATTTTTTCCGCATGAACTAGAGTTTGGAGGGGGACAATTGCCTATTATGGAACGTTTCAAAGGGAACGGTTTGTAATTAGGTATGCCACAATGTTTGTTTCATCTGTATCATTGTAGTTACGTTACAGTCATTGCCAAACCGTAGTAATATGTCCCTTTTCAATCGAAACATTCTTATATTCATTCTCTCATTAGAACCTATGTTGCGTTTTAGTCCTTTAAATAGGCTCGTTCACTTATACGTCTCTCTCGCTCATGCGCCTTTTTCTGTCGGTCCCTTGGGCCGGCGCATAAGTGAGAGTTAACTGTATACTCTTTGTCATCACCTCAAAACTTTTTTGATGACACACGCTTTCATACATAGTCATAATTAGTCAACATTTTTACAAATTCGACACAATGCAAGCTTTAATTCTAAGCCAACAAAAATAGACATGAGAAAAACAAATACAGTTCCTCTTAAGAAATTGCATCACTATGGGAGAGCGCCAGTTCAAGTTATTGAGGAAGAACAACTTCCACCGCAATCGATAATTATTAGCCCAGCCCCAGCCCACCGCACAATAACTATGGAAATGACATCACACCGCTTTGATGATCCAATGTTTGTCCTCTGCACTGCTCTGCTCGGGAAATCGATCGATTTTTTTAACAGTGCTTTGAATAAATTTCAAGCATAATAGCAGCAATGTGAAAGCGGTGTTATTGGAAAAATAACTATCTGCGGTGGTAGCTCTGAGTGTTCGCAAATGCCTAGGCAGATATTCTGCTGTTTTTGCATGAAATTCACTGGTGTCCAAATTCAGCAGCAGTGCAAAACTCAGCATCGGTGACTTTTCAAAAGTCTGAATGACAATTTTCGGAGACGTGACGTGCATGTCCGACAGAGCCAAACCGTAGAAAAACAATGCTAAAGAACGGTATTAATAATGTTGAATATCTAAAGAAAGTTTATGAGGGCATTAAAATCAGTCTAAACTGATAATTTAGAAATTAGTGAAAAGCAATAAAAACCAAACATAGTTCAGCAGTTTAGTGAGGTGTGTGGTCCCCCTGTGGTAGCCACGCTTGCTGGACAACAATTGCTCATAAATGTGTGCTATAAGAGAGTTTGGCCTGGTTTGGAGCACGATGCGGAGAACACTTTAAAATTCTTGAACAGAGTCCGGTTGAGTCAGGAAGGCTGTAGTTGGAGATTATACTGCAAATGCACCGTAAGACTAAGATCAGGACTTGACATGCGACGTACTTTTCCGCTTTCGAGAGAGTCTTTGACTAGGACCTCGTGGTGCCAAAGCGTGTCATACCTCACAAGTATGAATGCAGGACAGACATCACCTCGAGACACGAGGATAACAGGATCACAGGCTTCGTCGCAGTGTCTCAAAAGAGTTGCAGGGTCCACGACAGTTAGGTATGTGCCGACATTCGGCGTTATGACTACATGCACCATGACTTACTGAAGAAAAATGTTCTCTGTCTTTCTTGGGCTAAAAATAGTTCTGCGTTCTAGTCACGTCATTGTCCAACGATAGAAAGTTCTCGGAGGGAATCGGGCTCATCGTTGAACATCCTGCATGCCAGTGCATCAAACTTCAAAGCTGATGTTCCGAACTCCAGTTCAGGGAAGTTTGTGCACAGGATTGAGATCAATGCAAACGGATAAGTGTCATATCTAGAGACCAGCTGGTTTTCAATCTGCTGCGAGCCGCTTGTGGCTGTCGTAAGCGGTGGAGAGACATGTCTGGCACAACTGTCCCTCTGACTATCGGGCAGTTATTCTCAACCACTGGTATTGATGCATGGCTGTTGTTCTTGGCCGACCTCACACTAAACGTGGTATAATGTTGAAGCATTTGGCACAGTCTTGAGATCACGCACGGACACACATTCAGAATGTAACGACACTTCAGTTTTCCAATAATTCTTGTCACATTCCAAAAAAGTTCAGTTCAAAAACGTGTGCATTCGTCGGCTTTGAGCCATTTCTTAGGCCCTGTTGATCGTTTAACTCTTTCCTTGGCACAGCAATTGCACGTAACTTATTTGGTCTCATTATAGCACGGAAAACTTTTTCGTGCTTGTTCGGACGATATCGCTTGTTGCTGCGCGTGTCGACGTTGACTGAACTGTCTCAGTAGAAAGTCATGGCACCCTAGTGACGACCACACAAACCAATTGAACTGCCTTGTCTGGTTTGCTTTCCACGGAAATCGTTGCGAGTGGATAACAACGATTTTATTTTTTTAATAATATATATATATATATATTTTTTAATTCAACGATAAATCCAGCACTATGAAAAATACCACACAATGGTTTTTCAATGAAAATTACACTTTCTTCGAATCACTGATGCTGTCGGCATTTCCTATACAAAACTATATTCGCTTCAATATTATTTCCGTTAATCGATTTATGCAGAGAAAATCTTTTTTAGAGTAATGCTAGGTTAATGAAAATAATACGGTGCAAAGATTAATTAGCAATATTCTCATTTAATTTTTTTTATTTAAGTGTTTGTGTCAATTTTGAACTTCTTGACCTAGTAGATTAGCTTGAGGATTTGCTCCTACATATAAAAAATATTTATTTATTACTATTGTCTAACTTTTCCTTAAATTTGCTAACATGTTTCATATTCAATGATTAATTAATTTATTTAAAATTTAATAGAAGTAAGATTTTTTCTTAATTATCAAGGACCTAGGTGTAGCCTTGGAAATTATCTTTAACCAGTATCTCACTGAGTTAAATATCACTAGTTAATATAAATTAATAATATTTGTTTTTAATTTACTTTTAATAATTCAAAACAATTTTTGGTGAAAATTTAGTAATTGCCACTCAAAGCTACTGAGTCAACAAAACTTGTGCACATAATCTTTCTTTCTTACTTTTTTTGGGGAGTATTTATACTTTTTGTAGTTTTGCCCAGCATAAGTGACTAAAAGTATACAAATGTCATGTGGAAGTTTAAGAAACATTCACGTGGATCTGATTTTTTTTTCACATGCACGTCTTCAAATAGAGATTCTCTTCAAGTGATTTGTAACAGTTCGATCAGTACTTACTGACGATCTTCCATGTGTTGCAAATATGTTACACACACACACACACACACACACACACACACACACACACACACACACACACACACACACACACACACACACACACACACACACACACACACACACACACACACACATATATATATATATATATATATATATATATATATTAGAGTTGAGCTGAATCTTCTGTCAATCCGAAGCTTCGGCTGCTTTGGCCAATTATAATTCATGTTGTAAATTTTCATTTCACAACTATAATTTCACAAAATACTGCCGTTCAGGGTATACATTATTATAAATATTCTTAAACATAGAAGAAAATTATATTTAAACAAAACTGTTTGTGTGTATTAAACCCTTTAAATAAGAAACTGTTAAATAATTAACAGTATTTTGACTCGAAAATTCTTATGAAATAAATGTGAATAAATTAAATTAAATTACATGAAGGTAATAATTACATGAACAATATAGTTCCTGTAAAATAAAACAAGTGGAATATGACTTTCTTACACATTTCTAGCATTAACACATAGATACAGAACTGCCAATTTTTAACATTTACCAAACCAGGGTTTTTTTAAAACTCATATTTTACTTTATAAAGTTGTAGGTATGTAATTTCTGTTTTTGTTAAATTCATTAATTTGTTACCAAATTTTAATCCATTTTCTAGATATCAATGAAAATTATGTACAGTATTCCAGCATTATAAAACATCCTGAGAATTGACAAAAGTAGGTTGAAGATGAATTTTTATTTATTTTTTATCAAGCAAAATATGCAGAGAGTTAACATTCCTTGCACATCCACTTTTGATATGAAGTTTCGATTTTATTTGATACTTCAAGGAAAAAGCTTGTTTTCAATTCAATTCTTTTTGAGGTAAACATTTAAAAAACTAATGGTATTAAATAGTTTTTCAAAAAAATAAATATTAAATAATAAGTTAGGCAGAATACCTGTGCTTGATTCGAACAAATTCAACTTCAAATATTTTAAATTAAGAATATTTAGATATCTGTCACACACACACAATATTACAATTTAATGTAAATAGAATCTAATTTCTAGTTAAATTATTCTGTGATTTGATTGTATTAGTTTGTTTTATTATAACTATCAACTTAACTGCAGAAGAAAATAGAACTGTCTGTTTTTCTGGGGACTACCAGTAAAGCAGACCAACAAGTTACTCATGATAGAAATAGCTTTTGGCCTCGTTATCTATTATTGGCATTAGGTAAAGATAGAAAAACCGTATAGTAATGATAGTAATTTATTTTATGTTTGCGTTAGAGAAGTCTTCATTCAAAATAATTACAATTAATGTTACTGTGTTACGGCAATCATTTTCTTCAACAGTACGTTTGGTATTAAATCATTAAAGAAGGATGATGTATTATATGAAATTTACTATTTCATACAATACATCATACATTGAAATTGTATGAAATTTACTATTTTTTGCCCATAACTATTTTTAAAGAACGACTATGGTAAAGCAAAGGCGCGAGACCAAAGTTGACCCATTCCAAATCCATTCAAACAAGAAGTTTTAAAGAATGATAATTTATTTCATGTTTGCTTCAGAGAAGTCTTCATTCAAAATAATTACAATTAATGTTACTGTATTACGGCAATAATTTTTTTTCAACAGTACGTTGGTATTAAATCATTAAAGAAGGAAATTGTATGAAATTTACTATTTTTTTTGTCCATAACTATTTTTAAAGAACGACTATGGTCAAGCAAAGGCGTAAGACCCAAGTTGACCCATTCCAAATCCATTTAAACAAGAAGCATTAAAGAATGAAATAATTTGAAAATTATAATTGTTACAAATGAGCAAAAAGTGAATTAAAAATAATCATAATTTAAAATAAATTACAAACAATTTCAACGCAGACAATGAGATGATTTTAAAATACTGAAAATTATGTATGATTTTACTCAAGACACAAAATTACAATTGACTCCATTAGAGCTTTTTCAAATACAAACAAGCATTTGTGTGTGCGTGTGTGTGAACCGTTCAGCAACTTGATTGCTAAAATGCAAACTAATTCTTTCATTTCATTTTCTCTCTTTCATTTTTTTTCTAATTTTTGTCAGTATAATAACACGTTATGTGAAGCAATGTCAAAGTTAAAACAAATTACATATTTCGTAAAGAGCGAATTGGAAATCCATTTTGAAATGTATGATAGAAAAGAGAGAGAGAACACTATTTATAACCAAAAATGTATTTATTTATTCATTTATTTTATTTTTATCTTTGGCAGTAAATTTGGAAGAAATCCCCCCCCCCCCCCGCCAAAAAAAAAAAAAAAAAACACGCACGCACACACACACACACACACACACAAATCTTAAAGTTATTTTCATTTTTTTCTAGGTTACAAGGGCGAACAAACAAACGAAAAAGTCACAGCATAAGGGTTGCTATTATTATTAGTAATAGCTTATTTGATTAGTTCGACATTTTCTTCGTTTTTCAGAGACCAAATCTCTCACTATTTGGCTCTAAATTTATAACAATAGGGCAGAAGAAGGCTATCCGTTGCTTTCAAAGGTTTCAGTTTTAAGGTTATAGTTCATTATATTATAGTTAAAGGTCATACTTTTCCTTTCGTCTTGAACATTACAATTAGCCAGTTTCGCGGGCCCACAAGCTGCACCACCGAGTTATTTGCCCCGCGGGTTCTTGACATGGATATATGTTCCTTCAAGACGTGCTCAAACAGTAAATTAAAAATATCTACTGAACATGTGTACTTCTCATTGTCGAATACTTGAAATATTAGTTTTAAAACAACTTCATAATTTTTATCGAAAAATTATTTCTATTTACCACAAAATACAACAACAGTATTCCATGATCGTCCGATGTAACCATTTTCTAAAATTCCTTATAAACAGCATAAACAAAAAAACATAGTTAATATATCGTTATGGAAGTGGTGTCGCAAAGTAAAAATTCACCACTTAATTGCAGCATGAGCACCGCTCTTCATCTGTAATACCAAGTTTGTACACGAAAGGAATGTTATTTAAGTCAAATTATTTTTCTGCCAGCTGACACATTCCGTAGAAGAATACTGACTTAAAAGTATATGATGCAGCTAATGAAACTGGGGGTAGGGGGTCGGATCTGTATTAAAGCACCAAAGTGTGTATTTCCATGAAAGCTCTTTTATGGGGACAATGGGTTGTATGGTAGATTTTATTTTTCTTCCTTCAAGTTCGGCTTCTCAGTTTTTTCGAATCACTACGTTTTCTTTGGCAGACTTTCACGACGACGGCAAAACTCGCAATTTGCACTTCTTGCAACACAACAGCAAGTCTGGAAAGAAATAAAAGGAAAAAAAATCAATATTTAAGTAATTTGATAAGTAAGGGTATCGTCGAAATCTCGAAATAGGTTTCCCCCGTTTCGTCGAAAAGAAATTGTCTCCCTTTTATATCGTCGACAACATGCTAAAATAATAAATGTGAAAAATCGCGTGTTTCAAATTCGTTTTTCATGTTCGAATTTTACAAATACACTGGCGGAAAAAAATATCCCAACACCAAGAAAAAATTACTGTAGAGTTTTGAAATTTGGGTAATACAATTGTCTAGTTAACATGTTTAATTGATTAAATGTACAAGATCACTGGCTAATTTAAGCTCAAGAAAATGCTGTGCAAATGTGAAATTATGTTAATTTAATAGAGGGTGTAACCTCCAGAATTTTGAAGGCAAGCCTGCAAACGTGCATGCATTATGTCATACAGGTGCCGAATGTCACTTTGTGGTATGGAGTGCTATGCTTGTTGCACTTGTTGTGTCAATACTAGGGCCGTCATTGCTGACTGTGGATGATGCCCGAGGTGCCGTTCAATGATATCGCATACGTTATCAATTAGAGACAGAATCGGTGATTTTGCAGGTCATGGTAACATGTCAGCACTCTGTAGAGCACATTGCGTTACAGCAGCGATGTGAGGGCGAGCGTTATCCTGTTGGAAAACTCTCCCTTGAATGCTACTCATGAAGGGCTGTGCTACTGGTTAAATTACCAGACTTACGACAAATTTTCAGTCAGTTAGTCTGGGATAACCACAAGCGTGACACTGCTGTCATAGGAAATTGCTCCAGAGACCATGACTCTAGGTGTGGGTCCCGTGTGTCTAGGCCGTAAACCGCTTGGATGCAGGCGGTCCCCTGGCCTCCTTCTGACCAATATACAGTAGGGTGAGTCGAAAAAATCGATTTTTTTATTTCGAAATCGCATTACCTCTCAAAAGTTGTGGTTTAGTATCCACAACTTGGGAAAAATAAGAAAAAAATTCTAAGTTGACGTCTTCGGTTCGCGCATGAGGCTCAAAGTTGGAAAAAATATGTTAAAAATGGAAATTTTCAAAAAGAAAAAAGAAAAAAAAACTGTAACTTTTTATAATGCAAATACCATAAGCTGTAAATATTTTGTGCATTTTTAATCTAAAAAAATATTTTATAGCTTTTACATACCATCTTTAGTTTGCACATCAGCCTTAAATTGGGCTAAAATCGCCTACAATGTCAAATTTCGAAAATATCGATTTTTTTTTATTTCGAAATCACATTACCTCTCAAAAATTGTGATTTGGTATCCAAAATTTGGGAAAAATAAATAAAAAATCTAAGTTGACTACTTCGGTTCGCGCATGAGGCTCAAAGTTGGAAAATATATGCTAAAAATGGAAATTTTGAAAAAATAATTTGAAAAAAAAGTATTTTTTTTTTCTATCGAAACTGCTTTAAATTGTTAGTCGATAAAATAAGTTGAACCCAAAAAATTAAATATAACTTTTAGAAGATACATTCTGTTTGTGCATAAGGCTCTAGATATGAAACAAAATGTCAAAAACTGAACCAGAACGCACTATGTCGGCGCTGTGCCGGTATATTTTTGTTCTACAGCCGACTTTTCTAGACATTACACATATTCTAGGAGACAGTTTAAAAAGTCCTTGCAGTCTGCACTCCCTTTGGTTGTCACTTAGTCAGCTAGACCCGCCAAACAAACAGCATCTTTAATTAGCAACTGAAAGTGAATCAAAAAGTGCAGCGTGTTTAGCTTTGGGCGACTTTTTTTTTGTAACTTTATAGCATATTTTTATGCTCAAGTTTTGTTATACTGTCCTCCGTTCTCCGAATAATAAATAATGGAACTCCGGAAAACTTCTAAACGTTTAATTATTTGTCCGTTTTTTGGTGTACCGAAAGGGTTAAGTCAAAGTGTTTTAACCACATGTGCAGAGGTGTTGTTGGCTTGCTTTGAAGAAAAATCGCCATCTGTAAAAAGCGAACCTTTTTCAAGGATTTCAGATTGAATAGCTCCTAGAAGAAATTTACTGCAAAGCTTCTATACCAACGGTCATTCATGTACGTATTGTAAAATTGATAAAGGATTACCATACTACTACACTTTAAGAAAGTCATTTAGTTGTGATAAAGATAAATTGAACTTCAAGACGAAACTCAATCATTCTATTCTAGAAGTCAATAAACTTCGACACGCATGAGGACTGCGTACTACGCGCCTTGCCTCCACAGATAGTACAATACAGAATTTATTGAAGGAAAGAATTTAGAGTACAGAGAAGGAAGTTACACCCAGGGCAAGGGCGGGAATCGAACCCGCGCCTCTTGAGATTACAAACTGACGGGCAAACCCACTGCGCCGTTGAGGCCCCCAAAAGTCAATCATTTTGTTAATTAAGCGAAGTCTAAACTTTTTGACGTTGCTTCTTTCAAGTGTGCAATGAATTTTTCGTGTTCTTGTGCTAAAAAGCCAATCTCTTGTAGATGTACACTATACATCTGTATATTGGTACAGAACGCACATTGGTATTACCACTGTACATTGGTATAGAAGCTTTGCAGTAAATTTCTTCTATTTAAGCAGATATGCAATCTGAAATCCTTGAAAAAGGTTCGCCTTTTACAGATTGCGATTTTTCTTCAAAACAAGTTAACAACACATCTGCACATGTGGGTAAAACACTTTGACTTAACCCTTTCGGTGCACCAAAAAACGGACAAACAATTAAACGTTTAGAAGTTTTTCGGGGTTCCATTATTTATTAGTCGGAGAACGGAGAACAGTATAACAAAACTTGAGCATAAAAATATGCTATAAAGTTACAAAAAAAAAACTCACCCAAAGCTAAACACGCTGTACTTTTTGATCCACTTTCAGTTGCTAATTAAAGATACTGTTTGTTTGGCGGGTCTAGCTGACTAAATGACAACCAAAGGGAGTGCAGACTGCAGGGACTTCGAACTGTCTCCTAGAATGTGTGTAATGTCTAGACTGATGTCGGCTGTAGAATAAAAATATACCGGCACAGTGCCGACGTATTGCGTTCTGGTTCAGTTTTTGACTTTTTTTTTTGTCATATTTTGAGCCTTATGCACAAACAGAATGTATCTTCTAAAAGTTATATGTATATTTTTCGGTTCAAATTATGTTATCTACTAACAATTTAAATCAGATTCGATAGAAAACAATTCCGTTTTTTTTTTAAATTATTTTTTGAAAATTTCCATCTTTAGCATATATTTTCCAACTTTGACCCTCATGCGCGAACCGAAGGAGTCAACTTAGATTTTTTTTTTATTATTTTTCCCAAATTTTGGATACCAAACCACAATTTTTGAGAGGTAATGCGATTTCGAAATAAAAAAAATCGATATTTTCGAAATTTGACATTGTAGGCGATTTTAGCCCAATTTAAGGCTGATGTGCAAACTAAAGATCGTATGTAAAAGCTATAAAATATTTTTTAGATTAAAAATGCACAAAATATTTACAGCTTATGGTATTTGTATTATAAAAAGTTACAGTTTTTTTTTCTTTTTTCTTTTTGAAAATTTCCATTTTTAACATATTTTTTCCAACTTTGAGCCTCATGCGCGAACCGAAGACGTCAACTTAGAATTTTTTTCTTATTTTTCCCAAGTTGTGGATACTAAACCACAACTTTTGAGAGGTAATGCGATTTCGAAGTAAAAAAATCGATTTTTTCGACTCACCCTAATATACAGCCACCACTGGCACTAAGTCAGAATCTGTTTTCATCAAAAATTACAACAGATCTCCACTCTGACCTCCAGTGAGCTCTGTCGTGGCACCACTGCCGTCGGAAACTGCAATGGTTTGCAGTCAATGGAATACCGGCTACAGGCTGCCTGGCTCGGAGCTGTCCTTGAAGTAAACTGTTTCTTACCGTGCCTTGGGTCACGACGGTACCAACTGCAGCTCGAATGTCAGCCGCAGATGGAGTACGATGCGTCACAGCCATACGCAAGATTCGGCGATCTTCCTTCTCAGTCGTGCCACGTGGCAGTTCGGAACTCGATCTTCTTGAGGTAGTACCATCCCTTGACCACAGCTTCCAATAATCATGCATGGTGGAAACATTCCCCCCAAGTCTTTCTGCAATATCGCGAAATGAAAATCCACCTTCCCGTAGCCAAATTGTACGACCTCGTTTAAACTCGGTGAGCTGTTGATAATGGCTTCTTCGTCTTCTTAAAGGCATTCCTGGCTAACATGAACGCAATTCGTCAAATTTCACGGAAAAAGAACACCTACGAGCTTCACAACACGCTTTCAAAACAAGCCTTATTTGCATGTTCTGAGTGACGCCAGCTGCGCCACACTTATGCGCGGAGCGCGAAATTTCAATCGATGTCATCTTTCAGTTGTATAAACACGCCTGCCAAATTTCGTTTGTCTAACACAAGTCTTTCTTGGTGTTGGGATTTTTTTTTCCGCCAGTGTAATTAAAATTAAAGTGATACCTTCGAACGATAGTTTTACGCTTAGAGATATCTATAAAAATTTAAAAATTTAAAATAACCAAACGCGTCAGGTGGGGACAAAATTATATTCAGTGTTTTGACTCTCCTGAAAAGTGCCAATTTTTCACATTCGTAAGTTTAGCATGGTGCTTCTTACATAATACAAATTCTTACATAATACAAGAATACGCTATATACGTTACGCATTATATAATATACGTTATTTATACTTTATAATATGCATAAATGTTCGTTACGGTTTTCATTACAGTAACCCCTCGTTATATCGCGCTTTTTCGGGGGACAAGAAAAAAGCGCGATATATCCGAAAGCGCGATATAACCAAGGTCATTAAAAATAGTTTTCTATCCAGCATGCAAGTAAATTATACGTGCACATACATAAAAATTCATTTATTCGAAAATTACCTTTTGTTTTCCGTCAAAAGTAACAAAAAAATATAAATTTTACTGATTACTACTACACATTACTAACAGATGCTTTTCACTCATTGTATCAATACAAAGTGTTCAGTAGTTTCCAAACTGTCTCTGCAGTATGCAAGTTTGGGTGACAGGAATTTGCTGCTTCTTTTAAGCGAATTCAGAAGAATAGAAGAACCTTCGTTTTGTTCATTGATGACAAAAATAAATGAGAAAGAGACCTTTTCTGATCACTTTACATATTTTCTCAAAAATGGTTTCGAACTAAAAGTATTTTTTTTTTTGGGGGGGGGAGGGGGGAGACAAAAGAAAAGAGCGATATATCCGAATGAGCGATATAACGAGGCGCGATATAACGGGGGGCTACTGTATTTTGAAGAGTTTTTCAATGAGAGGAAAATGGAAATTTCAGTGCCGGCGAAGCGGGGAAAGTGAGTTCGTCTGAAAGAAATGTGATTAGCGATCGAAAGCGCAGGACCGAAAAATGCTTCCTGCAATTTTTTTTCTTTGTTATTTCTCACGTAGTTGACTGCTTCCCTTCAATTGTATACTTTATTACTCTTGGTTTCAGTTTCAGTAAAGCGATAATACTTTTAACATTCTGAAAGTGAATCCAACGTATGGAGCCTTTTAATTGAAAAGCGATATCTTTGTGGGTAAATTAGGTAAAATGAAATACAACGTTTAAACGCACAAATAAGATTAAAAGATTTATTTTTTATCTAAAAAAATATTTTTAATTTTAAAACTTTTAATCTTTTAATCTTCTTTTGTGCTTCAAAACCTTGCATCTCCTTCTACCTATGGAGCCTTTCGTAACATTATACTCCGAAATAGCTGAAAAGCTATTTTTTGCGACATAAGTTACATAAGTTTATACAAAGATGCGATTTTGCAGCTAAGTGTAAAATTGTATATAAAGACAGCAAGGAGAAAGCGTCATCTCCTTTGGAGGCAACGTTAATTTATCTGCATAAATTAGCACTAAATAATTAGAATGAGCAAAGTTTCTGAAAACCGGAAAACATAGCTTGACTATGGTGTCTTGGAGCGAAAAATACTCAAAAGAGAGAGCTATTTAAACGCAAAGGGGAGCTCAAAAAATCGGCATCAGTTAGGCCATTTTGTTGGTTCAAAATTTATTATGACTTTTAATGCGTTGCTCATGTTAAGGATTTACATCAATTTCCATTAGATTAGTGAATTCATGCAGTTTCTATTTATTATAAAAAGTTTAGTGATGTTACCTGACGTGGGACTAATCATCTCTTGGACTGGGGTACGTGGGAAGAAAGCTGTAATTTTTATAAATGTAAATTTGATTAAATAAAGCTTAAATATGCCCCAAAGCTACAAGTTCGTTGTTTAGCAATAAAAAACTTAATACCTTTAGAAAGACAAGAAGTGCTATCTTTTACGTTTCGTTAGCGCGCGCGCGTGAATTTTTTTTAAAGGTTTCTGCTCAGGTTGTGCATTTACCTCGATAACTGCATTAGGTTCTATATTTGCTGTTGCAGACTCGTCAAGAGCCGATGCTTTTAAAAAGTTGTACCAATATTGAGAATAGAACGATGAATGCCAATACACTTTCAAGGAGCTCACTGATTTATTTTGCCGGCTAAGTCCTAGTGTAGAGCCATACCATGACAAACATTTGAGAAGAAAACTCGTGGAACACTATGGAGACAGTGTTAATGTCACGACCATTACAGGTATGAATATAATATATTTTAATGAGACAGTGGGGTCATTCCACGTCAGTTCACCCGGTCATGTAACCCATGTCCTCGGATTTTGATAAAATTTGGTGTATTTAATATTTTTATGGTGGTAAGTAGCCATATGAATTCTTTTGCCCATATGTGATCTGGTTTTTGTTTTACAGGTCGTCAAACTTTTCAAAAAATTGCATTTTCTGTCAACCGCTAAGCCTAATCTGCATGTATACGTATCTCTTCAGTAAATTGTGACGGGTGCAGAAATCTTTCAATATTTCCATAAATACTCAGATATGTTGCTGAAAGTATGAGGATTTAATAAAAAAAAATACTTGAAATTTATATAATATAATTTTCTTTGAATAAAATTTGCATAAACTACGACAAGCATTTTTTTTCTTGTGCAAAACATGAGTTTACTTAAGTGGCATTTCACGAAAAGGCGGAGGTCCTATTTAATAATGGAAGCATTCGAAATGAGCCTGAAGGTGTGTTCTATCATTGCAAAGAATAAAATTAGTGGTTTTTTTCGTTTTCTCTTTGCTATTGCACAATATACACATTTCAGTATCAAAATTTTTGAAAAAAAGTTCTAGTCATTTTCCTAACCTAAATTTCACTGAAAAGCATACATACCGTTATTTTTAAGTGTATTTACAGCCCTATTATGCTACTTAAAAATCATCTTAATCCCTTATTAAGCAGAAAGAAAAGTGAGAAATAATTTATGACTCCCAAATTCAGTTGTTAAGTTCAGCAAAATATCATATGTAGAAAAAAGATGTGCAAAACATGAATTTACTTTAGTAGCTTTTTATGAAGAGGCGGAGGTCATATTCAATAATAGAAGCATTCGAAATAAACCTAAAGGTGTGTTCTATCATTGCAAAGAACAAAATTAGTGGCTTTTTTTCGTTTTTTTTTTTTTTTTGCTATTGCACAATATACACATTTCAGTACCAACATTTTTGAAAAAAGTTCTAGTCATTTTCCCAACTTAATTTTCAATATTTTTTGTGTAAAAGAAGCATTGTTCATGCTTTTGTAGCATAAAAACGTATTATATTTAGTTTTAATGAATTATAATTGTATTGAATGTTCGAAGAAGAGATAGGATAGCATAATCTTTAAAGTAAAAATAATAATTAAAAATGTGAGTTTCTGAATATTATCGGATTGTTTGTCTTTGAAGTGTTTGTGTGATCCTGTATTCAGCAAATTTAAGGAATATACTGTTTGATATTTTAACGCTCAACCTTCCTTGCATTTGCGCATGTATCAGGTCTCTTCTTATTTTATTAAAATATGAGTCATAGTGATAAGAGGGATAAAGAATGTGAGCGGGTTTTCTATTTTGGTTTGTTTGGTTTTCATTGGATTCGCTTATTAGGAAGGTTGGTTTGCGCTGATAAATAATAATAGGAGATAATTAAAAAGCTAGAGCCTCGGACAGACATAATTCAATAAAAATAAACTGAAAATTTCAGCATCCAGTTAAGAGCAAATACAGCTTTCGACACTTGCTATTGGAGTTTAAAAGAAAAAAATTGAAAATTTGCAAGTAAGTGACTAATCAAACAGTATATTGAAGCAAGACTATCTTTTACCTAAGAAAGGATTATTATCTTTACTATAACCAAGAAATGGTAAGATGTTAGATGAAATAACTACATCAAACGGTCCGTAACATAAGATTCTGGAAGATGTTACTATTCTCTTCAAAAGGAGATTGAATATGTACATAATAAGTATTCCGAATATTTCATGATCACGCGACTTCAACAAGTACTGTCCGACGTCGGAAATGCAAGGAAGGTCGAGCGTTAAAATATCAAACAGTATATTCCTTAAATTTGCCGAAAACAGCATCACACAAACACTTCAAAGACAAACAATCCGATAATATTCGGAAACTCATATTTTTCATTGTTATTTTTTCTTCAAAGATTGTGCTTTCCTGTCTCTTCTTCGCACATTCAATACAATTATAAATCGTTAAAAATAAATATAATACGTTTTTATGCTACAAAAGCATGAGCTATGCTTCTTTTATACAAAAAATATTGAAAATTAAGTTAGGAAAATGACTAGAACTTTTTTCAAAAATGTTGGTACTGAAATGTATATATTGTGCAATAGCAAAAAAAAAAAAAAAAAAAAACGAAAAAGCTACTATTTTTGTTCTTTGCAATGATAGAACACACCTTTAGGTTTATTTCAAATGCTTCTAATATTAAATATGACCTCCGCCTCTTCATAAAAAGTTACTAAAGTGAATTCATGTTTTGCACATCTTTTTTCTACATCTGATATTTTGCTGAACTTAACAACTGAATTTGGGAGTCATAAATTATTTCTCACTTTTCTTTCTGCTTAATAAGGAATTAAGATGATTTTTAAGTAGCATAATAGGGCTGTAAATACACTTAAAAATAAAGGTATGTTTGCTTTTCAGTGAAATTTAGGTTAGGAAAATGACTAGAACTTTTTTTCAAAAATTTTGATACTGAAATGTGTATATTGTGCAACAGCAACAAGAAAACGAAAAAAACCACTAATTTTATTCTTTACAATGATAGAACACACCTTCAGGCTCATTTCGAATGCTTCCATTATTGAATAGGACCTCCGCCTTTTCATGAAATGCCACTTAAGTAAACTCATGTTTTGCACAAGAAAAAAAATGCTTGTCGTAGTTTATTCAAATTTTATTCAAACAAAATTATATTATATAAATTTCAAGTATTTTTTTATTAAATCCTCATACTTTCAGCAATATATCTGAGAATTTTTGGAAATATTGAAAGATTTCTGCACCCGTCACAATTTACTGAAGAGATACGTATACATGCAGATTAGGCTTAGCGGTTGACAGAAAATGCAATTTTTTGAAAAGTTTGACGACCTGTAAAACAAAAACCAGATCACATATGGGCAAAAGAATTCATATGGTTACTTACCACCATATAAATATTAAATACACCAAATTTTATCAAAATCCGAGGACATGGGTTACAAAATCCCGTTTTCCTGGGTGATTTGACATGGATTGACCCAGTGTCCAAAATACTTTCCGATAAATGGTGCACAGATCGAAACACAGATAAAGGCTGAAGAGGAAAAGAGAGTTATTGAAACAGCTGCCATGCTTATAAGACGGGACATAAAAAATGAAGTTTATAATTGTTCCCAGTTTCCTTCTTTTAAAGAAATACGAAACGAAAACATAGAGTTGATTCCAGAATCTCTCCAGTTACTGATCCCTCAAATTATTAAACCTAAAAAACAAGCGAAGGAAATTAAAAAAGCTATTGATAGGAAAGTGACTGCTATTTCTCACTCGATAATTTTTTCAACAAGACCACGTTCCTTTATATATCCTATTCAATTTGGTACAACTGTATACTTACGCAGGAGATTTGTATCAAGGCTACTTGTCAATGTAATATCAAACATGGGGTTTGGGCTCTTCATATAGTGAAGTAATAGAAATTGAAAGATCTGTAACTTTAGAAGAGGACATCAAGCTGGAGAAGGGCAAAATTCAGTTTGTTTTTGAGTGCACCTACCGACTGCCGTAGAGTGACTGCCAGGGTCTTTTCGTAAGCCGGCAGTCGGAGTCGGTGCCCAAATTTATTCAAGACACCAAAACATTACATACAATAAAAGTAGTACAAGACAAATGACACGGTACAGTACAAAAACAACAAGACAAAGGACTTACAAAAACACAGAAATATAAAAAGATGACAATACGAAACAAAGATAATAATAAAAAATCTGGTATGAACCCCAACACTACTTCCTTTTACGTGTAAATTTCTTAGTAGTTGACTTAAGTGTTAAAAAAACAAGCAAGGTAACAATTCAAATATTTACTCCTCTAATCTACCACGAAACAATGCAAAAAATATTTTGCAATGGTTAATTTTCTAAATATTGCTGATTTTAATATCATTCAATGAATTTTTCGCAAAATATCGCCAATAACGCCAAGTTGAACACAAATTCAAAAAATAATTTTTTCTCCAAATTTGCGGCTAACTTGGCGATATGTCGCCAAGTTGGCGTCAAACACTTGGCGACCAAAAGCTTGGCGACATATCGCCAAGTGGTCGCGCCAATTCATATCACTTGAGTCTGCATTGAAATTAACACTGATTTACCCCAAAAAAGGGATAAAACACCCCCTTGAGAACATTCGAATGCAACCACAAGGGAAAGTGCACAACTAGACCATCCTCAGAGCCTACATACCAAGCTAGAAGCTTCTACGGCATATAGTTTTTGAGTTAATGTGACACACATACGCACATACATCCGCACATACGTACATACAGACGTCACGAGAAAACTCGTCGTAATTAACTCGGGGGTGGTTGAAAAGGATTTTTCGGCTGCTTATATGTTGGTAGCTACATATGCACGTGCTGACAGGTCGAAAAAAATACTGAAAATTCATTCGGGGGTGAACAAAACCAAAATTTAGACTCAAATTTGAGTGATTTTTTTTTTTCGCGATCACAATACTTCCTTTACTACGTAAAAGGAAGTACAAATTCATAAATTAAAAAAAATAAAGGCAAATTCACTAAGTTAATGGAAAGGTGTGCGCAAAAATATTATGTGCTAAAGTCCCGTGTTGGACGGAAGATTGTATAAAAGGGGTAGGGGAGAGAAATTTAATCAGAAGATGTCATGTATAACAAAAGAAAGAGTGAATAAGGGTGAATTTTTAGTTTAGGTCGGGGAGGAGCAGGGTCCTGTTGGCTTCAAGGAAGTTTAATAGATTTAACATGCATCTGTGAGCTTTAAGGTCAATATGGGATGCTCCCTCTTTCATCTTGAACTTCCTATGGTCATCTGGGATATGGTTTGATGATGGATGCCTGAGCAAACAGAACGTGTTGAATGAAAAAGTCACCTCATAGCAATGTTTCAAGGTGTAGTGAAAAGGTAAAAAGTGTGTGTAATCATTTAAGTTTTATATTGAAATAATTTTCAAAACAAGGTGTTTTTTATTTTTAATATGTGTATGTTTAATACTTACGAGATTTGTCGTCCAAATTAATCATTCATTTATGATGTAGGAAAAGAGGAAGAAAAGATTTCATCTAGCAAAAGAGGCAGTTTTTAAACTAAAATATTTCTGTCGTTTATTTTTACTTTAATTCAGCTATGTTTTCAGTTTTTACCAGAGAGGCAGGTAGGTACACAGGGTGAGGCTAATGTTGCCCGCGGGCTTTAGATATCAAATCCTTGGTCTAAATCATGTTTCAAAAAAATTCCCCCCCCCCCCCTGGCTTTGAGGAATAAATGTATTTACGTATAAGTGGGCGTGGTTTTTGCTGTTTTCCGATGAAATTGCATTGTGTTTTCACCCTTTGCCCCCCCCCCCTGGAAAAACTTGAAATGACGTCCCTGCCGCCAAGTTCAACTAGAATCTGAAGCACAAATGCATTGGTTTAAGATAATTACCAACTGCCACTTATCGAACGAGTTTTCTTACACTCGGTAAATAATTTACCAATAGGCAGGGGCGGCAAATAAGGGGGGCAAGAGGGGGCGGTTGTACCTCAGAATATTTTTCGCAAAAGTTTAAAAAAATGGGTATATTCAATTTGAAGGGCCAGGGGGAAAAAGATGAAAGTCACTTTTTTGCCAATTTTGAGATATTAGCGCTATTTAGGGGCTATGAAGGACTAGTATCATCTGGAAGAACAACAAGGGAGGAAAAAGATGAGAAGCGACCGAAATGTGCATGAAAACTCGAAAAACTACATGAGGAGCTACGAGAAATCAAACTTTGTTCTTCGTTTTTCTCGAAATCGCTTTTTGGCCACTTTCATCTTTTTTCCCCCTGCAAAAAGGAAGAAGAAAAACTTGTCAATTTTCAACAAAAATTGATAAAACTCCTCCTTAAACATATTCTCAAAATGATTTCTAATGAGAGAGGAATCTGGAAAAAAATGCTCTGAAACAAATATAACGGGACAATAAAGGATTTTCAACTTTAGCTGTTTGGCACAAGCCACTGAAAAAAACAGGAAAAAAAACTCTTCTTCTTGACTCCAAACATTGCAGATTAAAACTTGACTAAAAGCTAATAACACATTTTTAATCAAGACACTTTATGTGATAACTAATTACAAAATAATTTTTAAGTTTGTTCATAAGAATTTAAATTGTTTTAATACCTACAAGTTTTCTTAATATTTAATCCAGTTTCAGATATCTTTCTTTTAACCAATATGTTTTTTTTTCCATACTGAGGCACTTCATGTTTAACAAACTCAAACGAAATATTGAAATCCCGCCCCTGCCAATAGGCACATAAGCCACCCCCTCCTCTAAAGATCCCTAGCTCATGGAAGTCCTAAATTTTATCACCAATATTGTGAAGGACACGGAAATGCTCCTTTTTGACTAAACTCATCAACAAAACCAGGAAGAGAATTCTTTAGCTAAATTAATTTTCAGTGAAGTTTAGATAGTTGTAATGAATATGTGGCATGAGTGAAATAAAGATTGAATACAATAACACTGCAACCTATAGCCATGTAAGATGTAGGTGAACTGACGAAGAGGTATACGATTGTCAAACGATTGTCAAATACGATTGTCGAACTCAACGGCTATTTCTTCAATTGAGCAAGAAAAGGGGTCCCTGCAAATGTGACGGGTCTTCTGACCCGAAATTTCTAAACCGATCCCAGGGCTCACCATTTACACACTATTAAATTTGCTCCCCTCTCCCCCTTTTATTTGTCGATGTTGATTTTGTAAAGATAATTTTTTAACAATTAGTAGAATTTCTAGATTTTAAATCTATCTTTTTTCTCCTGAAACAAATCAACTGTAAAAAAAAAGATGCTCTAGTAGGTGAAACATCAAACAAGATGTGAAGCACAGCCGATCTTAGTGTAACATGAATAAAATTTAGAATTAAAAAGTATTTATTTACAGAGTTTATAAAATTTCATAGCTCATCAATACTGCACCAAAAAAGATAAGTAATTCAGGCATTTCAAAGTAGTTCAAACTACCCTAAAAAAGTAATTATTTCATTGTATGTATTTTATTTTAAATATGTTGTTTAAGACAAATTTTTCAATGTGTAATATTTTTAATTTTATCATTTACAAAAAATACGAGAGACTTTTTTTTTAACATAATAGGTAGTTGAATGTTCTCTAGAATGAATCTTAAAAGCGGCGCGGTAAGGGGAGGAGGGGAGGGACTCGGGGACCCACAAAATCTATTCTCCCATTCTTTTTGTTCACTGTTTCGGCATCCGTTGCCATGACAGCACGCAGGATCACCGGTTCCCATCACCCGTCGGCGCCGAACGATTTCATCCAGGTGCGCGCTCTTTATCCCTCGTGGGGGAATACCGCCACGTGACTTACGGTGTTTGAAATGTTTCACCGGCGTCTGTGAAGCCGTCAAAACATTTCCTACGGACGGAGCGGTCGAGAATACATGGAGCTCCATGTCTGAATAGGCCTTCGATTTCAAGACAAGTTGGGTCAGACTGAGTTCATCCTATTCCAACAACGGACCACAGGTTGAAAACGGATTCAGGAAGGCCGAACCCGCTACTATCTTTTTTTCTGTTTTTTTAATGACCCCACTGTCTTTTATTTTTATGACAAACTGTGGAAGATCATGGGAATAACACTGCAAAAAATGAACTGTTCTTTTTACAGTATAATCCTGGCAGCCTTGGTTCCAATTTAAAACTGTAAAATGCACAGTAATAAACTGTAAAACCAGCAAATTTGCAGTTTCTTATATTTTACAGTTTATTGCCGTAAAATTTCGCTGTAGTATACTGTAAAAACAACAGTGTAATATGGCAGCAGAAGTTCCAGTTTGAAACGGTAAAATGCACAGTAAAAAAACTAAAATTAGCAATTTTGCAGCTTATTACCGTAAAATTATCAATTTTACAGTTTATTACTGTAAAATTAACAATTTGTACAGTTTATTACTATAAAATTAGCTGTTTTATACTGTAAGAGCAACATTCATTTTTTGCAGGGCAGGAGAATAATGCATGAACCTCCCAGAAAATGGGATGTAGAATACGCCTAATTTTAGGAGGTCCAGAAGATTTCTCCTCCGATTAATTTTTTGAATAGTACACATAAAGCTCAGCAATTTGAGACGTTATAAAGGCTAATTATTACAACAAAAATTTCAGGGGGAAAAATGCAAACAGTTCGCATTTAAACAGTTTTACACTCTTCAATAAGATCAATCCAAATAAAAATTTCTTTCGATCGAAGGGACTGATTTTTAATAGTTTCCAATCTGAACTTAACACTTTCATTTCAAAAGCGGTTTTGATTATCCGAAGTTTTGGTATCTCTGGGACTCGAATTTCTGAGGTTTCCCTGCAGTTAGTTCTAATTATTCCCCCCAACCCGCCGGAAATAGAGTACTGATAAAGAAAATAGGTAGCAAGAGTAACACCCTAGCCCCTGACCACTTGAACAGCTCATAGTCAATGCACTTGATAAGAAGTAAAATTGAAGCACTTTTCAAAAAGTTTCTTTAAAAGCGAAGCTTTTTCGCTTTCTTATTTTTAAAAATATCTGCGGAGACATCAACGGTGTCCATTTTCCAGTCATGCACTGAATTTTAAAGTCGAAATTATTACAGATAATGCCAAATGGGATTCTGGAAAATCTTAATACACATCGCCGGTTGAGTACTACAACTGGGCAACAACAAACTACACTGCTCAAAACAATTAAAAGATATTGATATTTTGGGTTGATTTTGCACCTAAAGACCATTTTAGTTGATTGATATATTATCAACGACACGTAGTAAGCTATAAGAGATAAAAATTACATTAGTTTGGCAGAAAAAAGCTTTTCATTCAGTTTTTGGGTATAAAAGGGAAAAAAAGAAAAAAAAAAACGCATTTTCTGAAAATGAGAAAAACGAATAAAAAAATTGTTTCCTTTGAAGAAAACCACTTTTAGTAGGGGGTATGGTTTCCCCGAACAGCTAGCAGTGTTTGTCGGTACAATCTCTGTAAAAATGTTCTGTACGGTAAACGCTACATTTTGCAGTAACCTGTACCCTAAAAGCTTCCTGAATTTTTAACGGTGCAGAGCGGCAAATCACCCGGGGGAGGAGACGGAACCCGTTGCGACAGCTGCGGGGCGCGATGGACGGTAGAGAGGAATTCCGCGGCTGGTGCGACGGAAGGGCTCGGCTGCTGACTGCGCTGAATGGTGTCGAGGTCGCGGCGGGAAAAGACCGCGGCGGTTTGAGCCGGGCCGATCACGTCTCTCCAGGCCCGTCACTCGGTCGATCGGGAAGCACTTTGGGAAAGCAATGTTTTTTTTTTTTTTTCCTTAGCCAGAGATCGAAGCTTCGGCCCGGAATTGAAGGGGCAACTGGAAAAAGGTGATATGTCACTTTTGAATTTCGCCGATTTACACAAATTCAAATTAGTGTGTGTTCAATTGTGTTAACTCACAAACACAATTGAAAGGGCAAGTAAATAAAGGTGTTTTGTGACATTTTTTTAAACTTCGAAAAAAAGCTTTCAAAAAAAAAAAAAATGTTACCTTTTCACCTTCATCTATGGTAAAATGTATGTTTTTCCAAAATTGTCACATATCACCTTTATCCACTTGCCACGTCAATCGTCAGCTTACAGCTAAAAATACTGTCCTTTAAGCTCTGCTCGGTAAAAACATATGGGGTCGACAGACCAGTGAATGAACACTTAAGCAAATTTTCAATTTCAAAAATTCATAACGTCAGGAAAAGTAGTAGCATTTGCCATATGACAGTAAAAACATTTAAGATAATATACGCAGTATTAAAAAAAATGGGAGAGCTTTTACGGTTCTGCATCAGGTTTTACGGGGGCTTAAAACGAAAAAAAGTTCCCAGACCCAGTGAATGAACGCCCCTACCAGCAAGCAACTGCAGCATTTTCTAGTCATTTTCTTTCGGTGAATGTGTAGAAAGGAGTTAGTTCTGCTGATTCATCTAAGAAAAATGCTTCAAAACCATATTTTTTCATGAAAAATACGAGGTGTTAATTCACTGGAAGTGTTCATTCTACATTCTCTGGTCGGTCTGCCCTATAATGAAATATGGAGGAACATTACATTTAACCCCCGCATATGCATAAAGATCAAATTTTAGCAAAATAAAGAATGCAAAGTGAATGTCGCTTATATTCTTTAGAAATGAAACACAAGTAGTTTTAAATGTCCTTAAATTTATAGCAACCTCTTCTTTTAACAAAAATGGGCGGAGAAATAATGTTGAGAATCTTTTTTCTTAAGTAAGCAGTTTCGTTTTGTCGTTTAGGCCATTTATAAAGCTCCGGACTTTTTGTTATAAAATAAAATTTACGAATTTGCGTAACATCTACCATTGTGATTGGTAGTTGGAATGCATGAACCTGACAAACATCAAATGAACCAACAATTGAAAGTGATGCTTCAGCCTGATAAATGCTCTTTTTCTTTCTTTTGACAGGAAATTCTGCTGTAACCTTACGCACACAGAAATTAGTGGAAACGTTACACTATCATAGTGTATATCGGTTCCTTATACCAGATATATCGCTCATATTACTCCATAGCAGTGGAGGCAGTACAGCTGACACCGTATTAGTGGAGTCAAGTTACACAATTTTTTTACAGTGTATGAGAAATTGACTTTTAAATTGGCAACATCACATCAAATCAGCTCCTCTATTTTCGCATAGCACTTGGCACAGTAATGAACTGTAGCTGATTTGAAAATTCCATGTTAAACGTTAATTGTTGAACAGAAAAGTTCGATAAACAGTAGAGTTGATTTAATTTTTGGGTGGGTCCTAGAATAGCCCACCTCTTACGACTTTTAAAAATCTCGGTTGAAAATCTTGGTTTCTGGAACAAATCGGTTTTGCATTAAGTAAAAATTGCCAAATAAGCGAGATTTTAAAATGTTGCCAAGAGGTGGCTTATTCTAGGATTTTAACTATGTTTTATTCTTTAAAAGCTACTTTTGATAGAATTACGGTAACCGGGTTACGTTGGCGTCAATCAGCTATGTTGTAGGATTACTAAAATCGAAAAATATTTTTCCAATTTATAAAAATATTTAAGGTAGCGGGTCGCCAGAATGAAATATTCATCGCCGAGACCCGGTTATCGCAATTCTATCCTACTTTTAATGCTTTCGGTAGTTTAACCCATTAATGCCTGACATTTTTTTTTTTCAAAGATATTTTGTAGACTGGTTACAAACAGTGTTTAATGAACAGGAAAAATAATAAAAAATATCATGTAAAAATTAATGTTTTTATTAAGGAAAGAACAATCGTCCCTTAAAACTTACGATAGACCCCAGAGGGTACATACTTTTTTTACTAAATTTTTTTTCTGCCTACGATATAATATTTACAAAGACATTTTGTAAGAAGAAATAAAATCAGCAATTAACATAAACTATGAAGCTGGGAATAACTTTGAAAATTTAGCTTTTTTTCTTGAGATTGTGAACGATGTCATTTTTGATAAAGATCATATTAAAACTGCTGCAGAACACACTTTACAATGGTTATGTCTGCAATCTGTTAATAACGAATTGAAACAATACTAAGGTGCTAACTGAATACTATTATTTGGTTGAAATGTTCATTTTGGGGGAAATTCAGACCCTTTTTTGGAGCGTCCCTAAAAAGGGACGCTAGGCACTAATGGGGTAATGCCTTTCTGATTTATTTGGCGACATGTGTAAACTCCAACTTTCACTGGAATTTAAATTGCTGTGAAGTAAATTTGAATGAAAGAAAATAACTATTTTACTCCAGAGTGTTCGTCGCATTTTTAATTTATTCAAGGGCCTTTACATTTATTGCACGGGCAGCGCCGTACGGGTACTGCTAGTCGTTTATAAAACCCAACTTACCATAACAAATAAATGCATCCTGAAGAGAATACGATCCAGAAGTGCTTATAGATATTACAATATCAAAAATTTCTGAGCTATATGCCACTTATGTGGTATTTATGAAGAAACCGTTCATATTCATTTAGGTATATCAAAAGAAAAACAAAAAAAGTTCTTCATTTTTTAGAAATTGCCGAAAATGCGTATTTTAAAAAGTGGCGGAAAAATCGACAAAATGTTGCCGGTTTTCTGGTTTCCCGGTATTTTGGTTCCCGGATAAAAGGTTCTGTACTGTAATTGTAAAACTCAAGTTTTGTTAACAAATTTAGCGCATTAGTTTCAAGGCTAAACCTAAACAAGCATGTATTTGTGGATTTTTTCGAAACGTTGGAGTTTATTGTTTTGTTGCTTTTAATAGAGTTTACTTAAATGACCGATTAAAAATGGTAACGAACGCCGACTTCTATTGCAACAAAAAGGTGTCAGGCCATTCCACAAAAAATCCGCCTTCTTGTCCCGCACGTGGCGCCTACGTAACTCATGAAAAGGTAGTGATTTTCAAGGGAGATAAAACATTTTTTGTAGGTTTGGAAATGACAAACCGGTGTGAAATTTCTTCCGCCAAAAACTTTGTCAGTTATCTTTTTAACATTAATAATTTTTAATGAAACATTGAGCGTCGCGTGCTGGGCAAAATAGCGGATTTTTTGTGAAATATATAACCCCATAACAGTTAAATATATCTCAGATGTTTCAAAAGTTCACCTCAAATAAATTTTAAAACGAAACAACTTTGAAAAATAATATAAAAAATGGTTTTTAAATCTGAAGACTATTTCTTTGAGCTTGATTCGCACTGAAATGCACGAAATAAAAAAAATGTATATGATTTCTGTCAGGCAATAATGGGTTAAATAGAATTTTAAACAGTATAATAGAGGACGCACTTGGTTTTGGAGGGGGGGGGGTGTGGCTACATGTTAAAGTTAAAGTGGCGCGCTTATGATCGGGGTCACCAGAGAAAAGCCAAAAGACATTTCGATAAGTTCATATTACAGCATTTAGTTCCATCATATTAGCTACAAAACAGATTTTACTCAGATAACCCCTCATTCTGAAATATATGCTTGAATAGTCATATTGCCATATCAAATTTAAAGAATCGCATTTCTCTCTCTCTCTCTCTCTCTCTCTCTCTCTCTCTCGGATGCTGGAAACCATACTTGTCTTTAATTCCTATATCTTCGTTTTGATATCACAAACGATTTTGTTTCAGCAAACACACACAACCACACTCTTGACCATTTTTTTCTCCAAACAGCGTTACCATGACTCCGAACGGTTTTACCACGACCTTGAAAATACCTTTCCTTTTCGGAATAAAACAGAAGAAAGAATACTGAATAAAATAACGTTTTTCTATCGGGGGAGGGGGGGGGGGGCTACGTTCTTCGTGGTTTTACATTTGGTGCGGCGTCGTAATTTACAACAATATCTTTTGCGGCAAAATTGGCGAGAAACAAAATTTTATTCTACATAACTCTGAAATATTTTAAAATTTTGCTTGTAATCGAAAAAATGGAAAAAGACATGAAAATCCGTAAAACTTCTGAGAACTCCAGTAGAGTGTGCAGGTATGACACACCCATGAACTACACAGAACTTTGAAAGACTCAATAAAATTTTAAATCATTATTAAAATTAGTTCGTAGTTAACTCCGGTCCAATGATTACACTCTCAATAACGTTACCGAGGTACTAAATACGTATCGATATGTGACTATATATCGGTATATCGGCCAGCCCTTGTTCAGACATTGTTAATCAAATAGTAAATTAGTATTCGGTTAGCTGGTTCAAGAAGTTGGCTTGCTCAAACATTGTAAAACATTTTAGCTTTTGCTGCTAAAAATGCTCGGCTCATTTTTAAAGCTGTCAGATTACACTGAAGTGACAAAAGTCATGGGATAGCAATATGCAAATTTTCAGATGGCAGTAGCATCGCATAGAACAGGTATAAATGCGCAGTGCTTTTACAGAGCTTTCATTTCTGTTCAAGTTATTCATGTGAAGAGGTTTTAACGTGATGATGACCGCACGACGTGAATTAACAGACTTTGAACGCGGAATGTTAGTTGGAGCTAGACGCATGGGTCATGCCATTTCGGAAATCGTTAGAGAATTCAACATTCCCAGATCCACTGTGTCAAGAGTGTGCCGAGAGTATGAAATTTCAGGCATAACATCCCACCATGGACAGCGCAGTGGTCGACCGCCTGCACTTAAAGATCAAGACCGGCGACGTCTGCAAAGAGTCGTAAATTCTAACAGACAAGCAACACTGCGTCAAATCACCGTAGAAATCAATGTGGGACGTACAATGGACGTGTCTGCTAGAACTGTGCGGAGAAATTTGGATTTCTTGGGCTATTCCAGCAGAAGACCGACTCGAGTGCCTTTACTGACAGAACGACATCGCTTGCAGCGACTCTCGTGGGCACGTGAGCATATCGGTTGGTCCCTAGATGAATGGAAAACCGTGGCCTGGTCCGATGAGTCACGATTTCAGCTGGTAAGAGCCGATGGTAGGGTTCGAGTGTGGCGCAGACCCCACGAAGCCATGGACCCAAACTGTCAGCAAGGCACTGTTCAAGCTGGTGGTGGCTCCGTAATGGTGTGGGCTGTTTTTTCATGGCATGGACTTGGTCCTCTAGTGCGACTGGACCGAACATTGACTGGAAATGCTTATGTGCAGCTACTTGGAGATCACTTGCAGCCATTCATGGACTTCATGTACCCAAACAACGATGGGATTTTTATGGATGACAATGCGCCATGTCACCGGGCCACAACTGTTCGCAATTGGTTTGAAGAAAATTCTGGACAATTCCAACGAATGATTTGGCCACCTAGATCGCCCGACATGAATCCCATTGAGCATTTATGGGACACCATCGAGAGGTCTGTTCGTGCCCAAAATCCTGCCCCATCAACGCTTTCACAATTATGGACGTCTATCGAGACAGCATGGCTCAATATTCCTGCAGAAGACTTCCAACGACTTGTTGAGTCCATGCCACGTCGAGTTGTTGCACTTCGCCGGGCAAAAGGAGGGCCGACACGATATTAAGAGGTATCCCATGACTTTTGTCACTTCAGTGTATATTAAGATATGCATTGAAAGGAAGAAAAAGAATGAACACGAAATCCAAAATAAAAACCCACCCAAGTTTAAAAAAGGCCAGGTAAAAATTTTAGTGGAAATGTGGCAGCTAAAATAAAAATATTAAAAAAAAAAACTAAAATTAAACCGACTTCAAAACTTCACTTGGCAAGTGCTCTAAAAAGTAAAAAATAATTTTATTCTTTGAATACCATCGATACTACATTTAAGCATCAGTTTTGAAGTCGGCGCAAAAACACTAAATAGAATCATACGAAACTATAATTCAACTATAAATATAAATTTCAATGAATCCTGGTTTTTTAATCGCATTCGCATACACTACATTGACAACCATATATTTATGTAATGGTACACATATTCAAATCTTAATTTTCGATGGTTTCTCTGAAAAATGTTGGCAAAATGGAGTTCATTTAACCGATAGAGTTTTTGCGCCGACTTCAAAACCTATGCTTAAATCCTTAAATGTAGTATCGATAGTATTCAAAGAATAAAATTATTTTTTACTTTTTAGAGCACTTGCCAAGTGAAGTTCTGAAGTCGGTTCCATTTTACTTATTTTTTCAAAAATATTTTTGTGTCTTTTTAGTGTGAATGTGCGTGTGAAATAAGGTAATGTTTAAATTGCGAAATCCTTCACCTAATTTTCTTAAGTAATTGCTCAACAAAATCAACTATGTAAGAAAAAAAAGAAAAACTATCAACGCGTCTAAAATTTGAAACGATTGACACTAAAAATAGTTCCTTGATATTCTCTGGTAATTATTTGTGTACTAGTTTAATCAAAGCCTTTTAAATATTAATAGCTTTTCAACTAATTTATATTTCAAAGCAATACTAGTTTCTCGCGTACTATATACGTAGCTCGTTATCTGTTATCAGCATTAGATGAGATAAAGAGACAATAGAAATGAATTTCATTATGTAGTCCAAAGAAGCCTTACATTCAAAAATTGTCATTATTACGATTAAGGCTACAGTGGACAAATAAAATTGATTTTTTCAATTATTGATTTATATGTCTAAAACTTTGTGTGCTTGTATTATTGTATATTTACTACATCTAAAAGCATAAAAAAACACAAATTAGTGCAAAAACAATGAATACTTTTTTCAAATTTCAAATTTAAATATTTTTTTCACGAAATTTCAAAATGTTCCAGGCGTCGCAATTTTTTTTCAAACTTTGAATTTCCACTTAATTTCCAATCATTAGGCATGATTGCATAAAACAATGCATTACATGCAATGTTTTATGTGATAGTTTATAAAAGATGGCTGAAAATGAAAATTGATATCATTTTTTCAACTGAAAATTTTTATTTTCAGCCATCTTTTATAAATTATCTCATAAAACATTGAATATAATGCATTGTTTTGTGCCATCATGCCTAATGATTGGAAATTAAGTGGAAATTCAAAGTTTGAAAAAAAATTGCGACGCCTGGAACATTTTGAAATTTTGTGAAAAAAGTATTTAAATTTGAAATTTGAGAAAAAGTATTCATTGTTTTTGCACTAATTTGTGTTTTTTATGCTTTTAGATGTCGTAAATATACAATAATACAAGCACACAAAGTTTTAGACATATAAATCAATAATTGAAAAAATCAATTTTATCTGTCCACTGTAGCCTTAATGTGATCACGATATCTATTTCTATCGATTTCATCAGGTTCCCGTTATCAAACCCGGAGCACGAGACAGTGGGACCAATTGAAAATGAAACCCTTTCTAACAAAAAAAGAATTTTTGAAATCGGTCAGGCGTCTCCGAGTAACCTTATAACGTACAAAAAAAAAAAAAAATCTCCGTCGAATTGTATAACCTCTTCCTTTGTTGAAGTCGGTTAGTAAATTCTTTCTGTGAAATAATAGTGTGTGGAAAATACAACAAACATATAATTAAATGTATTGAATGAAGTAGGTAAGTTTTTTTAAGCTATTGTATAGCTTTTATCGCAGGCTTTGAGCGGACTGAATCAAGAAATTTTGTAAGAAAAAAGCCTAACACCAACCACTCCTACGTGATCACAGTAATCGTAATAATGACAATTTAGAATGTAAGGCTTCTCTGGATTACACAATGAAATTCATTTCTATGGTCTTTTTGAAATTTTTATCAATATATATATAAATCAATGTCCTGAGATAATATATATATATATATATATATATATATATATATCAACGCACAGCCAATACCGCTAAAGCCTCAGACTTAAAATTTGGCAGGCATGTCCACATGATTACGAATGTATCCATTAAGAAAGGATTTTTCGAAATATCAATTAGTTCGGGAGAAATTAATTAAAACCCCTTAATTTCTGTGAAATTAAAACCTGTAATTGAAATCTAAATCCCTTATTTTCGAAGGCTTTCCTCCATTTAAATCATTATTCGGTACTTCATCTCAACATTTTGCGGATAGCGAATTTTAAATTTGATATTATTTTTGTTTCTCACGTGATTCTTCGAGGCTTTTCTCAAGTCAAATAATAATGTTTTTGTCTTTTGATTTCACTTTTTCAAAACTAAAAAACTTTTTTAGGATATTAAAATGCCAATACGCAGGGTATGAAAACGTTCAAATTTCAAATTTGTCAATAAGCATCAAAAGGATAATATTCCAACAAAAACATAAATGTGAAAAAGGAGCCAAGTTCGGTTGAAACAACGTTTGGGCAGTTTGAAGCAGCGGTGCCACCGACAGAAGAGTTGAAATCTAACAGGCTCCAAGTTCCATAGCTGTTCTGTTAACTACAGTCGTGAGAGTTATTGAAATGTTCATTAATTTATTTTAATAACATTTTGTTATTTCCTTTCATATCAGCTTCTTATAACTTGGCAAGTTCATTTCTAACTGACGGAAGTCGGACTTTTTTGAACGTAACTTCGTGACGATTAAAACTTGCCCAGTTCCGAAGCCGATATGAAAGGAACTAACGAAATGTTATTAAAATAAATTAATGAACATTTCAATAACTCTCACGACTGTAGTTAACAGAACAGCTATAGAACTAGGAGCCTGTTAGATTTCAACTCTTTTGTCGGTGGCACCGCTGCTTCAAACTGCCCAAACGTTGTTTCAACCGAACTTGGCTCCTTTTTAACCGACTTCAACAAAGGAGGAGGTTATCAATTCAAAGGTACATTTTTTTTGTTTGTTTGTTCGCACACAACATCTGATCTACTTAACCGATTTGGACGATTTTTTTTTAATCGATAGGAGATGGTGTAACTTAGGTACCATATACTCATTTGACGATATTTGTTCACTAGAAAAAAAAGTTAATAAGGAAAACAGTAAATTTTATGTTATTTCTAAATTAAATGATTAAATTTTCAATCCATTGTTGCAAAAATTTGTTGCCTCGCAACAGCAATATTAATAGTAATCATGATGAAAATTTTGAACCAAGGCTTCTCTGGAGTAAGTATGAAATATTAATAAGTAGTCGAATTTAAAGCGATTTGTCCTAAATAATTAAATATGAAATTCATTGTTACAAAACGTGGTTGATATGAAACTAATAATACTGATAATTTTAAATAAAGGTTTAACGAAATCAAACTCATTAGCGGGCTAAAATCTTATGAACAACGAGAAACTAGAATTGCTTTGAAATATAAATTAGTTGAAAAGCCGTTGATATTTAAATGGCTTTGATTAAGCTAGTATACAAATAAATACCAGAGAATAACAAAGATTATTTTTTAGTGTCAATCGTTTAAAATTTTAGACGCGATTGTTTCTTCCTTTTTTTTTTTCACAGTTTATTTTATGGAGCATTTATTTAAGAAAATTAGGTGAAGTTTCGTAATGGAAACATTACCTTATTTCATAAGTACACCTACACTAAAAAGAATAAAATAAAATAATTTTGGAAAAAAATAGAAGCGACTTCAGTTGCAAATTGCTCTAAAAAGTAAAAAATAATTTTTTTCTTTCAACACCATCGAAACTACTTTTAAACATAAGTTTTGAAGTCGGCGCAAAAACAATGTATAGAAAAATACGCAACTACAATTTAACTATATAAATTTTAATGGATCCAGGTCCTTTAAGAGCATTCGAATACATTTCATTCATTACCACACATTCGTGTAATGGTACAAATATTCTGCTTTTAATTTTCAATGGTTTCTCTGAAAAATGTTGGCAAAATATGGTTAAATATCATTTTACCTATCGTTTTTACGCCGGTTTCAAAACTTATGTTTAAAAGTAGTTTCGATGGTGTTCAAAGAAAAAATTATTTTTTACTTTTTAGAGCAATTTCCAATTGAAGTCGGTTCTATTTTTTTCCAAAATTATTTTATATCAATTTGTATGCTTAAAATCTTTTCTCTATTACTCTATATATTCAAAATTGAAAGAAAATGGCCATTTTGAGACAAAAAATTTGAATTTTGAGCTTTTTGGATTTTTTTAAAATTTCAAAACCCCGCCTATGTGAATTCTAATGCATCAAGGAACCCGTGTGCCAAGTTTGATAAAAATCCGATAAAAACTGGATTTGTATAAGGACCAAACATACGAACATATAATTTATACATACATCCATTTTTATATATATAGATTAAACTTGTTTTTTTGTTGTTTTTTTCTGGGTGTAGTTGTGGAAAATATTTGGGGGAGTGTATTTTTTTTAGAGTGAATGTCACGGTTGGTGAAGGTTTGTTAACAGGCCAAAAAAAGTGAATTTGAATTACTTATGCCTTTTTTTAAATTTTGAAACTGGCATTATATAATTTTGAAGGTGCTTTGAAACGTTACCATCGAAACTCCAAGCCTTCTGTCTGAAACGGTTGCTAGGGACTACGTCATCACATTGGGGCCAGTTTCTTTCATTTTCCAGCTTGTTATTATACGCAAAACCCATTCAAACTAGCTAGAAGAATCTTATTCCAGTTGGATTTTATCACCAAAACCTTCATTTGGATTATAAAAGGTAAGTTGTGCTTTCTTTCATGCATCATATTCCTTTATAATCTTTAAAATTACTTATTTTTAAGTACTAACTGAAATTACAGATAGCTTCCGGATTAGTTGACTGAGCTTTAAGTTTACTTGATCTATTTCAGACTTTCTGTGCGAAATTTAAATATTTATTCATGGAAAATGCTTGACTAATTGAAATTTCTTTTCCGGATTGTAAAAGCTGTACTTTTTTAAAATGTAACCGCCACTTTCGAAAGTTAAGTCAAGAAGCTAGCTAAACTAACTATTTTCCTGAACCATATCCAACGATTTCGTAATGAAATGAAGTTGATGTATTACCTGTTAAAGGATTATAAAATATTTAAAGCGTTTAGAGTAATGCATTGACAAACACTTTGTATCTATTCGAAACTCAATTACAACCTGCCAACGAAATATCTATGAGCAGCCATTTTCAGTCAAGTAATCCATTCCTGGCAAAACACCCAAGTCCTTCGTGTGCTGTATGATAAATATGCTGTGGTATTTACATTGTAAATTGACAGATTTAAAGATAAGAATTTTACTAATACTTGGTTTTGGCACGTTTTTAAAAAGCTTACTGAAAATCAAAAAGGTACCACTGATTTAGGTATTGTATCTTCGACAATTAATTTCGCCAAAAATTTGCAAAAGCCATTTAGGTCAAATCTTATTTTTTCAAACCTTAAAACTTGAGTTAATAAAATTAAAGTTTTTTTGTCAATAATTTTTTTGGATGTGATTTTAAGTTCGCAAATTTTATGCCAGTCAATGAAAGTAAAATTTTTGGCGAAATTTCAAAAGCCATTTAACAATATTAACACAATTATCTCAAATTTGAAGAAATCGGTCAATGAAATAAACGAAGCTATAAAACAAAATTAAAACTAACATAAATGTTGCGCTAAACATTTTGGAAAACGTTTAAGTGGTGATTTTTGGCGCAATTTTATGATTGCGAAAACTATGGCACATTTAGACGAGTTTTGGGTTGGCCAAATTTTAACTGCTCCTTGACATTTTATAGTTCTAAGTGGTTTTTGAAGGATTGGTTTGTAAAAAAAAAAGTTTGCGAGTCAAGAAATTGAGCCAAATTTTTAGCTGCGCCAACAACCAACATTGTCGAAACTCTTCATTGTACCTTTAAATTTAGAGCAATACTTAAGGGCCGACAACCTACATTTGATCTCAACTAAAGAAATAATGAAGGAGCAAACAAACTGATATTAAACGTTTACTACAAATTGCGCTTTTGTAAAGAAAAATCAAGCATGAATAAAACCTTACTTATTAGAAAAAAAAAGCTAAAAAATAATTCTAGTAAGCTGCCCACAATTTCTACTTCTCTCAGCATCATGATCATGAATATCCATTATGTATTAATATGTGTCAAAAACATTAAAGTATTTTCTTATGAATAATACTGAACTTTCAATTATAAATACAAATAATAAAATCATATAAATTTTTAAGCTTAGGGCAGACATTTTAAAATTCTGTAATTTACTGACAGTAATGTCATAAGTTCTGAGCTTTTGCCAGATTTAATTAGAATAGGAAAAATTAAATAAAACTTTTTTTTAAACCTATTAGTAGTAGCAGTTTAAAACCTATTAGTTTTGGTAATTTTAACAAGCATGATTCGTGTTTTGTACTAATGAACATTTATATGATTACTTAATCATAACATTTTTTTCATTCCAGAATTTTTTCAGACCGACTGGAAAAGAATGCCAAACAAGTGCTCGATTTCTAAATATAGAAGAAACTATGATGAGAAAAATAAAGCTCATATTTTTTCATTCCCTTGAGATCTTTGTAATTTATGAAAAAATGCACTGACATGTAAATAAATATTTTTTAGAATTGTGCTTTGCATATTCATTTCAGAAAAGTTTTTTTGATCCAAAAGTTTGATTTTCTTGTGTTCAAAATCAACAATTTTCCAACCGAGAAAAGTTTAGTAAAAACGAGCCAATAATAAGCGCCAATATAATCCGCTGGCCTCAAGTGAGTGACGTCAGAAATCAGACAGAAGGCTTGGAGTTTCGATGGTAACGTTTGAAACCAATTTACATTAGTATCATTTTTACTATAATGAAACAAATAATTAGAAGAAACGACGACGCCCCCCCCCCCATGCACTCGTCGACAACAGCACTAACCAAGATTTTGTTCTGAGGTAAACTTACGTTTGCGTAACTTTTAACTGGTGTTCTCCAATATCTTGGAGCTGAAATACTCGAGAAGAGTTTTGCTGCAACAAAAGAAAGGGCCCAAAAAGCAAAAGAGTTTCTAATATCAGCGGAGGACGTGAAAAAAGCCGTGGAAGATGACGAAGAACTGAGCTACTTGATTCGAGTCAGCAATAACAGACCACCCTCTTCGACAGAAATCAACAAGAATAAAACGACAAAAACGGAAGGGTCCTCAGAATATTCGCAACAAGAGGAAACTAGTTCCTCCTCCAAAGAAGGAGAGTCTTCTCAATCAGCTGGTTCCAGCAGCGGAAAGAGGACATCTTCATTTCTGAGGAGGTTCAGACTGACAAAAAAGAATCCATCAAAATAGATCATCATCAAACAATTTAATTTCCAGTTCAAAAAACCTTGTGCAATTGTTTAAAACCGACCATTGACTGTTTTAGAAATCGCCTGTAATGCGAATCAAAGTTATAAACTTGATTAAAATTGGACACTTACTGTCTAATTTTCTTAGGTAAAACCTTCCGCGTATTTACGCATGCGCCAGGTCTTCTCCGATCTTATTAAAATAGGGGTGATACGTAAGATAACAATAAGGGGAAGAATAATAAGAAGCATTTTGAGCCGTATCAAACAACGTAAGACTATACTTATTCAAATACATGCATAGTTCAGTTGAATGTGTCAAAAGCATAGTAAATGCAGGTTTTAAATTGAAGGCATTGGAAAGTTCCCACTCACAGTCCATTACCTCTTTTTTAAGTGGAATGGTTCTCGAGTGCTAGGCGCGTTTTTCAAAGACGGACAGAATTTAAGCCCAGCTGATCCGAAAGCAATGCAAGAGCGAATCCAGCCTCTGAAGGAAGGGGTCATTTTCGGACAGGGAAGGGTTTTCAGTACAATTTTTGTGCTAAAAAGGGATATTTGGGCAATTTTTCTTTGTGTAAGTCCCAAAAATGCTGTTTTAGGCTAAATTTTGTTACTGTCAAACCTGTCTATATCGAACTTCGTGGGACAGAAGAAAAATTCGAGATACGGAGGTTTCGAGATACAGAGGTTGTGATAAAATTTACAAAAATAAGCAATTGGAACAAAGTCAAATACTTAATAGATTGAAGCAAATGCACCCACAGCTAACAACAAGATATCCAACAAACATAAATTCACTTTATCTACCAGTTTGTTGGCTATCTTAGCTACATTAAGAGGATTTTTGCCTCCGGCTCGATCATTGGCTATTCCTAACTGAGGAGCCCATAATAAGTCCATAAGGAGCCCATAAGAAACTGCAGTCTTAGGATGCTATGATCGAGCTGTGGGTGCATTTGCTTCAGTTCTGCCTCAGCCCTGGCTTATGGGCGGTAACTCATTGCACTTAATAGATTGTTCTGCATTGATATTGTTGAGGGCAATTCCAGGCAACATGGGAACTCGGTGTTAAAAAAATGTTGAAAAATTGTCTTAATTTCTTTTTTGTACGTTCTCTATATTGATTGAAGTTTGCAAATTAGAATAAGGTAACTTCAGGTGAATCATTTTCTTTTTGTAAGAGGACTTGTTCTATGAGCTCACAATCTTGTAAAAGTTTCTCTCTGATAGACACAATTTTAAACGAGCATATTTTATTGGTTTAGCCTGTTTCCACAATTTAATTGCATTTTTTCCTGGCAGATTTATTCAATAAGAAAACAATTATTAATAGTACATTTTGAAATTTATTCTTAAAATAAATTTTTAAAGTAGTTTTTAAACCATTAAATTTTGTGTAACGTGAGTCACGAAAACTTAATTTTTTTAATATTTCCAAATTTTACAGCTTGTAAATGAAATTTTTTTTCCTGTTTCTCCTACTCATGTATATTACAAAAAAGAAATTATAGGCCAATTTAGAGTTTTTTGCTTTTTTATTCAAAAAATAAGGACGTTTATTTTGTAACGTGAATCACGCGAAAAGTGAGTTACCAGCCAATACAAGCTAATATTAACTTCTTAAAAGTATTTAATGTGCCCTTATGGTATTTTAAGGTCTAAAGGGAGGGTAAGCACTTGTACACACCTATATATAATTAATAATATTGATGAAGTTAAATATAAATAGCGTAATTTTAATTTGTTTAGTGTTTTATAATCTTTCAATTAGTGCACTGAGTCCCTGTTTTGGCCCTCAGCTTTCCAATGTGCAGCATTCACATATTTTTCTTCCGTATCTAACAAAGGTTTTTCATTCCAGTAAAAGAAATTTTAAAAATATTTAACAAGTAACCGCAGAATGACAAAAAAGGTGCCGAGAAAAATTGAAGCAAGAAGGGAAGTAGATTGCATGTAAACAGAAACATTGTCTCTGGATGAAAGAATGTCTAACGAGAAAAGTCGAAAAGCTAAAGATATTGTCTCTAGAAATTCAATATAAGCTGAAAAATAAACATATGAAACTTTCAAAGGAAATTTTGGCTAAATTCAAACTTCTTTAATATCGCTTCAACAAGTATAAAAATATGTAAATACATTAAGAAAGACTCGCGAAAACAAGGAGAAATTCCGTTAATTCACATCACAGTTAAACTGTAGTGCATAAGTGAGTTACTCAATACTCGTCCGTAAATGTAATATACATTTGAAAAGAAGATTTCAATGTCCACCGAACTCATGCTGAAAAAATTATCTATCCCAAGAAAATCTAAACGAAAATGATTAAAAAAATTAGCTTGAGCGAGAGAGAAAAAAATATATATACACATAAAATTGGAACATAAGATAAATTTTAAACAGCACGGTCAACATCTCACTTGCTCTTATTTGAGATGTTTAAAATTTAATTATTCATCAGTAGTGGATGAGAAAAGTAAGTACTTTGAAGAGCCTACTTCTGACAGCAGTCAACTAATTTTACAGCCATTATCCAACATTAAATGTTATGATTGGTATCAGATGAAATGTTATGGTGTGTAGTATCCTGTAAAAGTTTTCAGATGTATGAATTGAGAATTTGAAATCAGGGGGGTTACAATGCAGCCACAGAGAAAATACGGGAAATAGTATTAAAAAAAAGACAAACATATGTTTTGGAAAATTGAATTGATGAATCCACTCTGTGACCGCTCAGAGGGGTCAGATGGCAGCTGCTAAAGAGAATTTGAACCCTAGGTCTATGGGACAAAAAATTCGTGCTGCGAAAAATTGGCCGTTAAGAGGGGTGGCGCTTTGTAAAAGTGACCGCTCGGAGAGGTTTTACTGTATTTAAAACTGATCAACTAATGAAAACAAGCCATTAAGCATTAATTTTAATTGAATTTAGGTGAAATCTCTACACAAAATTTTCAAAATAAGATGTAAAATAAAGGACTAAAACGGAGATGTAACGTGAGTCAGGAAACTATGTAACGTGAGTCACGCTCAACATATTAACTTAATTAGTGACTACAGAATGAACTTTATTTTCGTATATATCATAACTTAGAAACATATTTTGTGCCACGAAAAGCAGTTTTTAAATTTTATTATTCTGAAAGAGCAGGAATCTTAGGTTTTTAATTATCCAAAAAACTTGAGTTCCTTTTTTTTGTAACGTGAGTCACGATGTTAAATTAAGGTTGAAACACCATCTATTTCTGTTGAAATTTAAAATGCTGACATCCACAGGTTCTCACTGGCATACCAGATGACGTTAACAGCTTTATTTAAATCTAGCATGGTATTTCTTTAATATATATATTAGGTTGGTGCGTATGAAATGTCGGATTCTCTTTACATGCGGACGTTTGTCTCCCTGTTTTCGTTATACTTTTGTCTTTGGCATAACCTCATTCATAGTCGTATTGTCCATTGCCAGAGACTCATTTCAGCAAAATAGGTTTTCTCGAAGGTCTTCCCTTTTGTTATTTCTTTTGAGTTTATTGCCGATATGAATTCTGCCGACACACAAAACAATTGCGAAACTGAACGAACTGGAATATGAACTTTTGCAGCATCTACCATATTCACCGGATCTCTCGCCGACCGATTTTCATTTTTTCAAGCATTTAGAGCTGTTTTTAAGGGGCAAACACTATGAAAATGAAGACAGTCTAAAAAACTCGATATCAGAGTTTATTAGTTCTAAAGACCAAAATTTTTTTAAGACAGGCATCTACGCTTTAAAATCTCGTTGGCAGAAGTGTAATGAAGCGAATGGAGCATACTTTGATTGAATAAACAGCTTTTGAAGAAAGATATGCAGTTTTATACAATCACTTAAGAATCCGACATTTCATACGCACCAACCTAATAACATTTACTTTTGCAAAATCACGTCAAATTGTAACGTGAGTCACGTGGAATTGCCCTTAAGTATTTTACTGTACGATATGTTGTGAGTCCACGTTTTACTCATTGTGATGACTTTATCGGTAGCAAGTTACTTAATGCATATCGTTAAATTCGAACATAGTCTTTGAATGATTGTGCAGAAGATTATTTTTGTCTCCAAGTTATACCATTGATAAAGGAGGCCGGAGATGAAATTCAGAAATGAGAGTCGTCAAAATTCGAGATATAGACGTTTTCGGGAAAAATCATTCGAGATAAATATGAGAAAAAAATCATTAAATTTATGCTATAAAAGTAGAGAAATTGAAAAATTTCGACATAGAGAGGTTTTCGAGATAAGCGGGTTCGAGATAAACAGGTTTGACTGTATTATTTAAGGGAGGAGTCATGACCCCCCCCCCCCCCCATCTGGATCCGCTCGTGAAGTAATACAATAAAGTATAACTGATGTGTACCTGATTTAGGATAAGTAATAACGAAAACATCATCTTTGATTGGCATATCTTCAAGTCCTTCCAGCAGAACATCAGGTGGGGCCAAATAACCTTGTAACAGGACTCCACGGAATAGTTGTGCCCCAGGAACGGACTTGACATATTCTGCTCTTAAAGGGTCAGACTCCAGTGTAGGGTCATCTAGAGCTGGAATAACTTCTTTCTTTTTCCTTTTTCTGAACCCATTGACAAAACTAGCCAGCGAGCTCTTGTACAACAGCTTCAAGGAAAGCATCTAAATTGAAAAAAAAAAAAAAAAACATTAATTTCTAGCATTACAACTATATTTCTCGTTATCAAAATGCACACTACTTCTTTTGACAGGAGTTCTTACCGGGGTAATAAGCCTAACTCCCTTTAAAATTAATAGCTTTCATAGGCTATCGACTTTACGTGTAACTTGGTCGTCAAAAGGTGTAATCGTTGTCATTCGCCCCACCCCTCCAGCTCAATCATTCTCATTGTCACACCAAGGCCCCACTGTGCCAACCAACAACTGTAATACAACCAGTTTGGGGTCAACTGGGGAAATGTATTTAAAATAAAGAAATTAATTCATGAAATATATGATACAGTATAGTACTAGCCCGGACGAGATGATTTTCTGGAGTGAGGGGCGGTCTCACACATAACCGACTTTACACGCATATTGTATTAGGATTGGCAATAATGCTAAAAACAAGAAATGAAGTGCGTTCCAGTTTCCTCAATTAATTAGAAAAAGAACCATGAGCTCTTCTAAATCTAGCTAAAATACTACGCTAAACTAGCAAAGCTAAAGGTTAATGGACATGTTTGGAGACCTCCGAACGAATTTTCAATTGCTACGTAGTGCCAATTTTGCTATACCCAGAAGCTGAAAGCTGTTAGCACCTATAGCTCTGAAACTAGGTGATAATATAGTTTCAGTATCATAGGGCGTGCTGTGGACTTTTTTTCTTTTTTAAGCCGATTTTTTCTTGTATCAATCAAATTCCTTTTTCATCAAATTCGGGTGGAATTATTTTATTGTTCCAACTGTAAAGCCTAATTAATTTTTTTTTTCTGAAAGAGGAGCGTGATTTTCTTCTCTTGTTTAAATTCGTAACGAGTATTTTAATTAAAATCTTCCTACCAGACGATTTAATTATTCGCACACCCAATAAGATTGTGAAAGGATTTACGGTGTATGGTGAGCGTTAGCGAGTTGCGGGCAGAGTCCCATAGTTGATTTAAATAATGATCCGAACCGAATGGTTATTGAAATGAAAAAGCACTTTGAAATGCAATGAATGCTAATGATTCGCACTGACCAGGGAGCCCCACGATTAATGTAACAATGAAGAAAGTTCAAACAGGTAACATTTGAAAGAGCATCTTGAGACATGTTTCTGACGCAAAAATCATTTGCCCTCGTCCTCCCGTTGTCGAGATATAAGGTCTAAATTTCCGCCGAAAATTTAAAACAGGCGCTAAATGTAAAGATTTGGAGAGTTGATCACCTAATTTCACCGTCTGCATGTGCAGGACACCTATATACAAATTAGGGATGCACCGATAGAGCTTGAACAAGAATTTATCATGAAAAATATTTTTAACAATAAATAAATGAAATGTTTTTGGAAAAAAAATAGAACCGACATCAGTTGGAAATTGCTCTAAAAAGTAAAAGATAATTTTTTTCTTTAAACACCATCGAAACTACTTTTAAACATAAGTTTTGAAGTCGAAGCAAAAACGATAGCTAAAATTATATTTCACAATATTTTGCCAATATTTTTTAGAGAAACCATTGAAAATTAAAAACAGAATATTTGTACCATTACACGAATGTGTGGTAATCAATGAAATGTACAAAATGAACAAAAAATGAATGAACAAAAAATAATATGCAAAAACCGATTGCGTATTCGTAAATTACAACTCAAAAAGTGTTATTTGTGACATAAAAAAAATATTGAATTATTATTAATGATATTAAAAAATATATATTGAAATTATTGCCCTTCATGGCTCGTAACACATCGAGACAAAATTCGACTTCCCTCCAAATGTTCTCCCGTATTTGTGGGGTAACATTTTGGATCGCAGCGACAACTCTGCTTTGCAGTTCATCAAGGGAGGGGGAGGGGACCGCACGTGCGCGATCTTAGCGCACGTGCAGTCTGAATAATTATAACGTCATAAATAAAAATGTCGATAGTGCAAGATAAAACAATTCTTGTATTGTGGTTTTTTGAAATGGACTTCTTTATGTGGATGTTTGCAAAAACATTGAAAACAAGGCTTCTGTTCTCTCCCTTGATGAACTGAAAACCAGAGTTGTCACTGCGATCCAAAATGTTAGCCCACAAATACTGGAGAACATTTGGAGGGAAGTCGAATTTCGTTTCGATGTGTTACGAGCCGACGGGACACAGGTTGGACGACAGGTTAAAATAAATATATATATATATATGTGTGTATGTGTGTGTGTTTGTGTGTGTGTGTGTGTGTGTGTGTGTGTGTGTGTAAGCCTATAAATAGTGTCATTAATCAATAATATTAAAAGAGCCTCAGTATGAGTACTTTTCTGTTTACTTTGATATTAAATACACTTAATCAAAAAGTATAGAAATTTATACGCACAAAACTCACAAATATATATATATATATATAAAGATGACGGTGTTCGTTTGTTTGTACGTTTGTAACCGCGAGCCAGAAGCCCCCACAGCACCTACAGACCTGAAACTTGGCACAAAAATTCGAACGTATCCCAGTAAAAGGCACCTCGAAGGCCAAATTTTAAATTTCGAATTAGTTATTTTTAAATTAATTAATTAGTCTCATTTTTGGTGTATCCGCCATAATTGAGGTGGGAAAACCTTCCCCCACCCCATAACATTATACATCGCTGGAAAGGGTTTTTTTTTGAAAAAGAAAAGTTTTAGCATGCTTTTCTCCGTTAATTATAACAGGAGATATTAATCAAATTTAGCCAATTTTCAAGGCTTGACTGTGTACGCAAAACTGAAACACTAGATCCATTTTCCATACAAGCTGCTCTTCCTTCAGTGGTTTAAATTTACGTATAGAGTTAAGCCTTGAAAATTGACTAAATTTGAGTATTACTTACTTAACATAATGTCTTTTTGATTTATTTGGCGAATTGTTTTAAACTTTAAAAGGACTTTTAGTGTAGTTTAAAAGGTTGTGGAGAAACCGGTAAGACTAGAATTTTGTATACGATATTTTAAAAGAACTCAATGCATTTACAGCTTTTAAAATACTATGAGATTTATAGCCGTGATGCCTAATTAGTGAATTTGAGGTGTAAAAAAGAATATATTCTTTAAAATTGAAGTTTTGCTGTGGCCAATAACTCTCACAATATTTTCAGAAAATTATAGTAATTGGCCCTCTATGATGAGAACGCTACTGATAACTCTAAATATTTAGCAACAGAAAAATCAGATGAAGAGTTTAATGTATTAAATAAGTTCATGTCTCTAAAAGACTTCCAAAATATTTTTGGAGGCGAAGTGGACATAAAAGCACCGAAATATCAGAAGGGAGTTTTAAATAATACATGACCGTTATACAAAGTTTGGCGCTTTTTTTTCCAGAATGATTTTTCTAAAAACAACTCTACCAATACTAAAATACTGACCGCAATTATAACAACAAATGCAAATCTGACTAATGAAGATAATATGACAGCAGCAACAATTGTGATAACTCCTCTGAAAACTCCTATAAATTTGTATACGCCATCTACTTCAAACAAAACAACTCATTGTAGCAAATTTATCGATGATTACCAACAAAATGCGACAAAAAGTAGGAGAAAATTTCTTAATAGGATAGACAAAAAACATTCTTTATAATTTCTGAGAGTTATAGAGCAGCTATTGAAAACAATGAACAAGAAAATCAGCAAAAAGAGTGAAAAATAAAGAAAAGAAAAGAAGACGAAACCGACAAGCAGCCGTACAGAAAGAAAATGCTGTAAAGAAGACTAAAACAAATAAAGAGAAGTTAAAAAACAGAAAAGGGAAAGATGAAGAAAGATATTGAATGATATAATGTTATAATACATTCAATTAACGGTATAATGCCTTCATATAATGGTATACTATATTCATGTAAAGGTATAATATTTTCATATATTCTATGTGAATAATCCAGTATAACATTGAATGTTTACATAGCCAATAACTGTGTGGATTCAAAACCAAAAACTATGATAAGGTGGCCAATTACTATCAATTTGACATTTTTGTTTTTGCGTTGACTTTTTTCTAATAATATATTTGAAAAAGTGTTTTTAGACGGTATGAGTAGTAAAATGCATTAATATAAATATCATACGAAGTATATTTTATTTATGCAGAAATATTTCACTTATTTTTTATTCAAGCATGCAAATACGATGTCGCTAAAGTGGCCCAATTACTATACCGCTTGAACTATAATAATTTTACTTCAGAGGGTTGGAATGAATTTAAATTTATTCAATGGACTTCCTCCCCCATTTAAATGCACGGGCATCGCCGTGCGGGTACTGCTAGTATATTAATAAAATTAGGATGACTTCTTCAAAAATTGAGAGTGTTTTGAGCTAAATTCGCTTCATTCTTCGAGGGGCCACAGTCAATGGCGGATCCAGTTTGTAGTTAAGGAGGGGCCCATTTTTCGAAAGGGGGGGTCAAAGGGCAATTTTTGAGCAAAAGTGGGGGTGTTTGACAATTTGTTCGTAATATTAGACCTAAAAAATTTAGTTTTATGCTATATTTGGTCGCTTAAGGGGGGAGGGGTCATGTCCCTCATGGCCCCCTCCCGATCCGCGCTTGGCCGAACTACATATCGTCGGCACCATGCTAAAATAACGAATGTGAAAAATCCCGTTTTTCAAGTTCGTTTCTTAAGTTCGAATTTTACAAATAGTTTAGATTAAAATGGTACCTTCGAAAGGTAGTTTTACACTTAAAGATATCCATAAAAATTTGAACATTGAAAATAGCCAAACGCGTCAGGTGGGAATAAGTTATATGCAGTGTTTTGGCTCCCCTGAAAAGTGCCAATTTCCACATTCGTCATTTTAGCATGGCTTCTTTTATTAAACAATCACAACGTGCGCTTAGTGGCCATGAAAGAGAGTAAAAAGTGCTGTTTCAATACATGCAAGACACACGTTGTTAGAGTATGCATTCAAGAGGTAATAAACTTGATTTTGAATTGGGATATTTTGAGCAATGTAAAAATTCATTTTGAATATATCATTTAGATCTGTTTTTTTTTTTTTTGTCATCTTAAGAGTTATGCTTACATTTACTGTAAAAAATGGGTGTTGTTTTTACAGTACAATACAGCTAATTTTATGGTAATAAACTGTAAAAATTGCTAGTTTTACAGTAATAAACTGTACAATTGCTCATTTAACAGTACTAAAGTAAAATTGCTAATTTTACAGTAATAAACTGTCAAATTGCTCATTTTATAGTACTAAAGTAAAATTGCTAGTTTTACAGTAATAAACTAAAATTGCTAATTTTAGTTTATTACCGTGCATTTTACAGTAATGAACGTCAAATTGCTCATTTTACAGTAATAAAGGAAAATTGCTAATTAACAGTAATAAACTAAAATTGCTAAGTTTAGTTTATTACCGTGCATTTTACAGTAATGAACGTCAAATTGCTCATTTTACAGTACTAAAGTAAAATTGCTAGTTAACAGTAATAAACTAAAATTGCTAATTTTAGTTTATTACCGTGCATTTTACAGTAATGAACGTCGAATTACTCATTTTACAGTACTAAAGTAAAATTGCTAGTTTTACAGTAATAAACTGTCAAATTGCTCATTTTACAGTACTGAAGTAAAATTGCTAATTTTACAGTAATAAACTGTCAAATTGCTCATTTTATAATACTAAAGTAAAATTGCTAGTTTTACAGTAATAAACTAAAATTGCTAATTTTAGTTTATTACCGTGCATTTTACAGTAATGAACGTCAAATTGCTCATTTTACAGTACTAAAGTAAAGTTGCTAGTTAATAGTAATAAACTAAAATTGCTAATTTTAGTTTATTACCGTGCATTTTACAATAATGAACTGTCAAATTGCTCATTTTACAGTACTAAAGTAAAATTGCTAGTTAACAGTAATAAACTAAAATTGCTAATTTTAGTTTATTATCGTGCGTTTTACAGTTTTTAACTGGAACCTCTGCTACCTATATTATACTGTTGTTTTTAGAGTATAATACAGCTAAATTTTAATGCCTATAAATTGTAAAATTTCTATCTTTACAGTAAGAAACTGCAAATTTGCTGGTTTTACAGTTTATTACTGTGCATTTTACAGTTTTAAATTGGAACCTCGGCTGCCAGTACTATACTGCAGAAATAACAGTTCCTTTTTTGCAACGTACGGTGAATGGCAATTGCATTTCAGGCATATATTATGCTTCCACGTAATTTTTTTTTCTTTAGCGTAATTAAATGCCTAGTATATTGATTTTTAGTAGCTGACAAATAAATAAATTAAAAAAAAGGAAAACTTTCCAAAGCTTGTACAAATGTATACATTTCTACATGTTTTTTAAAGTTACTTTTTTTTTGCTAAAGATACAAATACTAACAATGGTGAGTTTAAATCCAACGTTAATACGCAGGGATACTGCAAAGTAGGGAGTATACTGTAGTATCCCTGCGTAGTCGTGCTAAATTAACGTTGGGTTTAAACTCACAATTTCTGCACAATGGTAAATAGTTCCTTCATTAACAATGGTGTTGCAAATTGGAAAATAGTAATAATATCTAATAAAATTATATTTTGGTGAATGGCAATTGCATTTCAGGCATATATTATGCTTCCACGTAATTTTTTTTTTCTTTAGCGTAATTAAATGCCTAGTATATTGATTTTTAGTAGCTGACAAATAACTAAATTAAAAAAAAGGAAAACTTTCCAAAGCTTGTACAAATATACATTTCTACATGTTTTTTAAAGTTACTTTTATTTGCTAAAGATACAAATACTAACAATGGTGAGTTTAAATCCAACGTTAATACGCAGGGATACTGCAAAGTAGGGAGTATACTGTAGTATCCCTGCGTAGTCGTGCTAAATTAACGTTGGGTTTAAACTCACAATTTCTGCACAATGGTAAATAGTTCCTTCATTAACAATGGTGTTGCAAATTGGAAAATAGTAATAATATCTAATAAAATTATATTTTGGTGAATGGCAATTGCATTTCAGGCATATATTATGCTTCCACGTAATTTTTTTTTCTTTAGCGTAATTAAATGCCTAGTATATTGATTTTTAGTAGCTGACAAATAAATAAATTAAAAAAAAGGAAAACTTTCCAAAGCTTGTACAAATGTATACATTTCTACATGTTTTTTAAACTTACTTTTTTTTTGCTAAAGATACAAATACTAACAATGGTGAGTTTAAATCCAACGTTAATACGCAGGGATACTGCAAAGTAGGGAGTATACTGTAGTAAACCCCGGGTAGTCGTGCTAAATTAACGTTGGGTTTAAACTCACAATTTCTGCACAATGGTAAATAGTTCCTTCATTAACAATGGTGTTGCAAATTGGAAAATAGTAATAATATCTAATAAAATTATTATTTTTTGCTAAAGAAAAAAATACTAAAAATGGTGAGTTTAAATCCAACGTTAATTTAGCACAAATACGCAGATATACTGCAAAGTAGGGAGGATACTGTAGTATCCCTGCGTAGTTGTGCTAAATTAACGTTGGATTTAAAACTCATAATTTCTGCACAATGGTAAATAGTTCCTTCATTAACAATGGTGTTGCAAATTGGAAAATAGTAATAATATCTAATACAATTATTATTTTTTGCTAAAGAAAAAAATACTAAAAATGGTGAGTTTAAATCCAACGTTAATTTAGCACAAATACGCAGATATACTGCAAAGTAGGGAGGATACTGTAGTATCCCTGCGTAGTTGTGCTAAATTAACGTTGGATTTAAAACTCATAATTTCTGCACAATGGTAAATAGTTCCTTCATTAACAATGGTGTTGCAAATTGGAAAATAGTAATAATATCTAATAAAATTATTATTTTTTGCTAAAGAAAAAAATACTAAAAATGGTGAGTTTAAATCCAACGTTAATTTAGCACAAATACGCAGATATACTGCAAAGTAGGGAGGATACTGTAGTATCCCTGCGTAGTTGTGCTAAATTAACGTTGGATTTAAAACTCATAATTTCTGCACAATGGTAAATAGTTCCTTCATTAACAATGGTGTTGCAAATTGGAAAATAGTAATAATATCTAATAAAATTAAATTTTGGTGAACAACATTAGGGTGAAAAAAGTCAGAAAAACCAAAATGTAAAATGCGTTATCAATCGCATTAGAACTATCGTAACACGACGATTCAGCGTTTCATTACATGATAAATGTCAATAAATTTCCAGATGAGTAATATTTGAGTATGGTTCTCAAGTTTCTAAATTTCGAAGTAGACATGTTTCACAGAAAATTACTCAAACAAACAATTCTCGCATCCTATGTTTAAAAATTATATAACAAGTAAACAACGTACTATTAACAATAATATCTACGATTTATCAACTTTCGACGTGCAAGCAAAGCATTTCAGTGTTTTAAAGATCTTTGATGCATTCGAGTGAAATTTTATATGATTCATGATTTGTTTCAAAAGTGCTGTGAAAATTACCATGAACATTTTGGACTCACCTCTTATTTATTGAAGATTCTTCTTAACCGTTGAAGTAATCTTGAGAAACAGCTGCTTTTTTCTTCTTTATCTTCAGCTGCTTTTTTCAAATGTTCATTTACGATCTGCTCGACTTCGATCGAGATCAGATCGAACACGTCATCATTATCTCCAACTTCGTCTCGCAGCTCTTTTAAATTTTGCGCCGACATTCTTGAGGCGCTTTTTGCAATTAAACCGTGATACTGCGGCAACAGTGCTCAACTGTTGATGTTGAATGAGAACGAGCTGCCTGGAAAAGCGCGCCCCTGGTAGCAAGATTCTGCCGCGCGCAAAAATCAATGAGCAGTTTGGAAGTGCGATAGGAGCGAACTTTTGAGGGGTTGGCAACTTTTCATGAAAGATGTCTGAAGAAATGAATCATACAAAGAATGAAAAATACCAGAAAAGAGTGAAAATGTTATATTTTCACAATCTCGATGGCTCATTTCGACTTATTTCTCTGTCGGCAACTCCAATAAAAAAATTCTGATTTCAGAATTTCGCAGCAGAACTTCATTTTCTTTAAGAAATTAAACGACGAGCTATATTTCCCTAGATGCACGATATTATAAGCATATTGTCCGTTTCGTACTTTGCAAGTTCCATAGTTAGATCACATAACACGAAAGGACACTTGCAGGCTTTTTTAAAAATAATTTTCTAATAATGGGCGCACATTTTATAACTTAGAAAGTACCAAAGTTTTCTCGTATTTTCAAAAACGTTATTATATGGCAATCAAGAAATTTCGGAAAAACTAACCAACTAACCGTAGGATTTATTTAAAAATTCGAACCATCATTTATTTTACTTTAAGACCTTGTTTAAGTTTGCATTAAAGCTGGGGCAGCCCTAGCAGTTTTGCCGCCTCGGACAAAAGGGCAAAATGCCACCCCTCTCCGCGATTTATGCTTGAAAAGAAATTAATTGCTTATAAATACAACCCAATAAACAAATGTTGAGAAGATAAATTCTTATATTCAGGGTCGGATTTAGACAAAACGTTGCGTTTTAGATATAAGGCCCTGTTTTGTAGTTCAAAAAATTGTTGTGGGGAAAACAGGCCATTTTTGCCACTTATGGGTCTTTTCATCGCTGTAACAGGGAACCTCATGTTTTTTGTTTTGTCCCCCAACCCCCCATTTCTTGCGCCTCATGCTATTTTTATTATTTTCTTCTTTTTGGTTAACCTTGGAGGAGAATGGTTGTTAGAAGAATGATGCAAGGTCATTTCATGTCAAGTGTACGAGGCGTCCCCACTCGACCCCCTCCGATTTTGATGAACATTTTTTTGGATGTACATACAAGACTTGCATGAAGTCATACCAAATTATAGCTCCATAAGCCTTATGGATCAGCCAGTAAATATTATTTCACACTTGAAAAAAATGACCAAATCGTCAAGTTTGTGCTTTTATTGCTCACGACCTAAGACGATTATCATGCTCAAATTTGGTGAATCTGAGCACTGTTTCGAGTAGAATATCCTACTTGTGTAACAAAAGCTCCATGCACTATAGATTTTTTGCAATTTGATGCCAAAGTTGGTAAAAAATCGTATTTTGGCAAATTTTGAGCGTTATCAGCTTGTATCTGCTAAAGGAATGACTTTCTGAAGCTAGTTCTTTACTCGTTTTTAGCCTGATAGTTTGTCCGAAAGGTGTGCAAGTGGCATCTCGATAGCTCAAATAATTGCTGAATTATGCTAGTTGAAATTCCAGTTAAATTTCTTTTTTCTCAATTTTGTCTCAATTTCAAAGGGCAATATCTCAAAAGGGTCATCTTGGATTTCAATTTTCTTTACATCATTGGAAAGAACACGCTTTTCTTAACTAAAAAACGTTATTTTTATTTTTGAGACAAACTAGTTTCAAAGGGTATTACAGGTCAAAAATGTGTACGTCATTCAACGTGAAATCAAAGAAAAAAAGACATAGGTCTCAAAAGTTGATGTCAATTTGTTCTATTAAAATTTACAGGAGATATTGTGCTTATGTTCTGATGAAAAAACCCCTTTTTAGATGTTTTTGAACTTTAGTTTTTGTGTGCGCATCCGTGAAAACTCAAGAAATGGCAAAAAATAAAGTTTCGTTTTTAACAAAAATAATTATCTTCTTATCGCTGCTATAAGAGCTTGAGTTTTTTCCTATGTGCTATTTTTAAACTCTTGAAACAGAATTTCGGATGATATGTCACTTGGCAAGGTGTCATTAATATTTTAAATTTATAAAAATCATTGTTTCCTTTGTTGTCCTATCATTGTTGCCCTCTACGAATCCATTGTTGTCCTCTACGAAATCATTGTTGTCCTCTACGAAGGAAATTTACACGTAAAAGGAAGTAGGGTGGGGTCCATACCAGATTTTTTTTGGAATAAATTCCTCAATTTTAGCAAAATTAGCAAAATCAAGTTTTTGTGGTGGCAACTTCTAAGAGTACTGTACCTTAGCCCTATCCTCATTTTAAGTATTTCAGTATTTTTGTTTTCTGAATGCCTGGAGTAACTAGTTTCCATAGATACCTAACTTTTATATTGCACGAATACAATTTTTTCGAAAAAATGATTAACTAGCATCAGTTTCTTAGTATGTTGAGTGGGTGGACAAACTTTGAAGGCTCGTATCTCAGAAAATAAGTGTAACAGGAACCTAAAAATTTGGAATTTTCCATGCCTCCACACAATTATACAAATTAAAAGAAAATTCGAGTTGATCGTGCAATCCTCCCATAGGTGAGTTAGTATAGAATCACTCGAAGGTTTTTTTTATAAATTATTTTTTACTTTAAACCTTGCAAACTTTCTGAGTGAATTATTAAATCAATCTGCTCACATTTAATTCGTAACTTGGCTGTGATTATTTTTCATTGGAACGTATTTTTCAAGTCCAGAATAATTGTTTAAATCAGCAACGTAATGATAGCTTCAGCATCCAATCTGTTTCTGAATTTTGCTTTTGTCACAGCACAGGAAGCGAAAAATGTTTCACCCATTTATTTTGACAAACAATGTTTCGCTTTTTAAATGTCATTCTAAAACTGCATTAATCAATTTGAATAAGTTTTAGCTAATTAATGCTTTGGAAATATTAAAGAATATTTGATCTTTTATACAAATGAGAATTTTATAAAAAGTCTGGCGCTATGATGAAGCAAATAGTTATCACTAGCTGAGATACTTTTAAATATCTAAGAAACTCCAGGGTCTTCTAGAGCCTAGATTGAAGACCTCTGAGCAGATATCGTCGGCACCATGCTAAAATTACGAATGTGAAAATTGGCACTTTTCAGAAGAGCCAAAACACTGAATATATTTTTTTCCCACCTGACGCGTTTGGTTATTTTCAATTTTTAAATTTTTATAGATATCTTTAAGTGTAAAACTATCGTTCGATGGTATCATTTTAATTTTAATTATTTGTAAAATTATCAATAATACTTGTTGAAAAATATTCGATACTTTCCCAAAATGGACATTTTTGGTCAAAATTCACTGAACTGAAGGAAAAGTATCGAATATGAAATTTTACAGAATAATCGATAATTTGCAATGAAGTTTCATGGCATTCATTTTCGATACTTTACATCTAGGGTACAAAATTGCTAAAAAAAATTATAATAATAGATAAAAAGATTTTAAAAAAAATTTTTTTACTAAGAGAAAGTTTTATTGAACACAAGATAAGGCAACAAATCATTAAAAATATATTTTTTTTATTTGTTTAACTGTGTAAACTGTTGAATATCATATTCGTAAATACAGCATAACTTAATCGGGCAAAGCTGTGAATTCGTAAAAATGACATTGACTTACTACCATCTAACATAATTTTAGCAGTAGGTAGCCCCTTTTTAGTACAACGGGAAACCACCGGACTTGAAAAACGCTTCATATTCGTTATATTAGCATGGTGCCGACGATATAAACCGCGTTTCTCTCTAATTTCCTCTTTAAAATTTACAAGTCTTTTATCAGGGGGCGCCCTGTTAGGTTGACCTCCCCTCCAGGGTCACAAATTTGCTTATTCTCCAAATAATGATTTTGTTTTGGAAAATTTAGAGACAGTAAGACAGTTTTTTGCAATGTTACAATTTATTTATTTATTTTAATGGTGCCTTATGACTCTTCTCATTAGGGGTAAGTTCGTGTGCATGCGCAATTTTTTAAATTCATCTTTATGCATTCGGTAAAATTCAACGCTTCATTTGGTGCCCCTTTTGAGATTTTTTTACTTTCCAAAAAAAACTTAGTTTCTGGGCCACCCTGTCTAACAATAACAATTACAAAATCTTGACATGCCTGAGAATGATATCCGCTGCTGTTAGTTTGTTTTTTAAAATGTCTCCATTGACAGTTGTAGTTTTTAAAGATTCGTTTATTTTAATAGACTATGTTGAAATAACCAGCATTGTTGTGCTGAAGGGGATACATTTTAATAACATAGCTACGTTCATTATTGTCAGGATTCCAAAGTGGCAAAAAGAATGATGTTTTTAAAATTCGTTTATACTTTTCTTTCTATAAAGAAAACTTCATTTTAGATATTCGAACCAAAATGCCGCCTCGAAAATTTGCCTTCCCGGCAATTAATTAACTAAATTTAAGAGGTGTTTAGTCAGTGTTTAAAATTACGTTCATTGTGAAAAATAGTGTAGAAAGAAACTATCCATTATCCATTGTTATATTTTTAATTAATATGAAATCGGGTTGGTTAGTTGACACATAGCAAAAATTAACACATAGTAACAAGCATATCTTCGTTGTTATGTATTCGATGCTCCTTGACTGAAGTTTAGTCTGTAAAGAATACATTTAAGTAAAAACAACTTCATTTTATTGACGTATTTAAACCAACTGAAAGCTATTCAACATTGGCAACAAAACAATTATTCAACAAGATGGCTAAACTAGAATCACTTCTATCTCCTGATATAATCAGGGGTGCCCATTCCCCCCCCCCAAGCTCAATAGCGCAAATTCCCCCCCCCCCCCCAAAAAAAAAAAAATTCACAACCCTCTTGTGATTTTTATTTTTTTCCCCTCTTTTTTATTTTATTTATTTTTTTAAATACTATTTATTTATTTTTTAAATATTATTTATTTATTTTTTTTTAAATTATAACTATTATTTTTTAATACATTATTAATTTTTTTTAAGTTCAAACTATGCGCAGAATAGATTCACTTTTTTTTCCCTTCCTGGCATTTTAAGCTCGAACACACGCACACAAAATACAAAAAAAAAATGAATAAATAAATAAATAATAATAAAGAAATAATTTGAATTAAAAAAATTAATTTAATTTAAATAAATAATTAAATTAGTTTTAAAAAATCCCCCCCAAAAATTTTGATGGCACAACTTGCGCCATAATCCCCCCCCCCCTGTGGGCACCCCTGGATATAATTGACGGAGAGAAATAGAACAAAAGTCTTATTTTTCAGAAAAAAAAATCTTTCCAACAATACCTACTAACATTAGAGGGTGGACGGATTTTTTTTTTTTTTTTGCCCTCTAATTTGGTGAAGTATGTGAAATTAACAATTAAAAAATTTATTTAAAAGAAAACTAATTCGAAATTTGGAAAAATGACTTCGAGGTACAAATCTACGAGGCTCGAACTAATTTTGTACCAAGTTTCAAGTCTGCAGGTGCTGTGGGGCCGCCTGGACGCAAGCCAGCCACAAACATCCTTTCACGATATCTTTGAGCTTACTTTTTTTTTAATATATAGAGATACCTTCTCTAAGAAACTATGATGAATAATTTTATTAACAGTAAGTATAATATCTTCACAGTTGATATCCAAAGTTTTTTTTTAAATTAATTCTAATACTTTAATAAATATACATAGACAATGTTGCAACATTTTTCATGTGGCGATAGTTTTCTCCTTAGCACAGTGCTTTTAGATAACCTCTAATTTTCAAAGAATAAAAGTATTGAATTAAATTGCTACTAATCATATAAAAATTTGAATTAAAAGTACTCCTAAATTGGGGCGCTCACCACAGACTCTCCTCCCACCCCTTTTTTTTTGAATTTTAATGTCCAATTTTTATTAACAATGCGTTAATGTAATAGTATTGACAATAATAGGACAATTGGTTCTAAGAAATTTGATAAAATATTGAAATTATTTTTTGAAAACTAAGAAAATGGAAAAAAAAAAAATCTTCTCTCAAAAATAAATAACTTACTATTTCTAAACTTGGAATTATACAAGAGAGAAAAAACAGTGAAAATTGGTAGCAGAAAAGCAATCATCCCTAGTAGATAGTAATAATTATTTTTTCAAGGATACCTCACACACACACACACACACACACATACAACACTATTTAGCATGGGCTCTGCAGTCCTGAAGGTTCTCGTGTTCGAAATTAGTCTGGAATTGCGTATTTCTTTGCATAATGAGAATACAGTGAACTCTCACTTATACACCGCCTCATTTATGCGCCTTTTTCACTTAAACGACGATTTTCAGTGGTCCCAACACATTCCATAGCAAAATAATGATAATTTCATTCGTTTATGCTTCGCTCTAAAGACAAATATTTCACTTATGCGCCGAATTTTTCGGAAAATGTAATTTATTTTCTTGAAAAATGAGCATGTTTCTTCACTTTCCTCTTTAATCCTTCTCTTTTATTGCTCACGGAAGGCATTTTTTCCACATAAACTAGAGTTCGGAGAGGGACAATTATATATTATGGATCGTTTTAAAAGGACAAGTTTGTGATTAGGTATGCTACCATTTTTGTTTTCTCCTTATCATTGCAGTTAGGTTACAGTAGTTGCCAAACCGTAGTAATATGACCATTTTCTATAGAAACATTCTTATTCATGCTCTCATTAGAACTTATATAGCATTTTAGACTTTTAAATAGGCTTTCTCACTTATGCGTCTCTCTCACTTATGCGCCTTTTTCTGTTGGTCCCTTGGGCCGGCGCATGAGTGAGAGTTCACTGTACTTTAGAAAAAATAAAGTTTTTTCAGTTGAATGATTTTATTGCAATACTTTCACTGATCTGTCGGAATCAGAAACAATTTCAGTACTCAGATTTCGGTCGGAAAATTTGATCTCCGATGGGGGGACAAGACGTTTCCGACAGGGGGGCAATTTCCCCCCTGCCCCATAGCTAGCGCCGCCCCTGGCTCTTTCCACTGCACATATAATTCCAAGCTTCCTTTATCCGGAAATAAAGTTCATATTCTCCAGCTGCTCGCAAGAACCTTCAAAAAATAATGTTTTTACTCAGCACTCAAACAGAAGACTTCAAATTTCCGCCTAAAGACTTTAATAGGAAGACTATTGTCTGTTTCTGTACATATAAAAAAATGTCATGCGTTTTATACGTTTTTCCGTGTAAAATTATGTTTAATTTATGTACGTTTCCTAGCGGGCGCTTGGAAGTTCGTTGGGTTTTTTTTCCCTTCCATTCACCATATCCGGTTAAACGCTCATCAGAGAAGGTACGGTGGTGACTTGTGAGGCTTAAATAAAAATAAATAAAAAATAAATGCTCGGAATGACGTCAAATGTCTATAAGCCCGGCTATTGACAGCGATTTCTAGCCAAATTGCAAATGTTGTAACAATATGAACGGAAAATCTGCTCCTTTTCCGAAAACATTATTGCTAATGACAGTAAGTGGTAAAAAGGGTTCAAAACGGCAGTCAGCAGCCAGGAGAGAACACTGCTGAAAGTTTAACTTTTTAAATTCCTTTTAACGTTAGTTACAACTTCCCCGAGCGAATTGAAAGCTCGAATGAAATTAATCTCTTTTTCGTTTTTTTCCTTCTTAAACAGTACCTTTCAATTGCTAGCAAAATTAAGAACGAGATAGGATACTATGATCCCCATCATTAGAAATATATTAAATGGAATGTCTGAATGTCTCTTAAAAGAGGAATGAAAACGGATTAAAAAAAAACTTTTTTTTAAAAGGTTCTTTCATGAGCACATAATAAATTTTATTCTCCTCTTATCTTAAATTCCAATAGGTATCATAAAACAGTGAAAGGGTAGCTTTCAGTACTTACGGAGAAGAGAGGCTTGTCACAGCATCATGAGTATATTCAGATAATCCTTTAAAAGAACACGTGATGGATTTACTTAAAAAAATAAATAAATAAATAAACGTATAAAATGTCTGCTTCGCACGCGTTACCAAACAAATTTGGGTTGTTTTTCGAAAGTTAAGCCCTTTTACTAGAAAATACGAGTACAATTACAATTCAATTACAGATTCATGATTCCTTTTCAACCTTTATTCTATTTAATCTTTGGACTAAGTGCAAGCAGCAAAATTTAGTTAGAGACGCTAATGCAGGCATAGGTTTTTTTCGCATAAAGGATATCGGAAAAAAACATGGATGTTACGTGTTCGGAAAAAACATGGATGTTACGTGTTCGGAAAAAACATGGATGTTACGTGTTTGACGGTGAATATCACGTCACTATCAGACGTGATATCTATTGGTCTCAGATTTGATAGTGACCTGAGGACGGATTTGATAGTGACGTCTGACTACTATAAGACGTCACTATCAAATCGTATCAGACGGTGGATGCGTCTGATACGATTAGAGTAGGGGTGGCCAACCCGCGGCACGCGTACCAGAGCAGTAAAAGGCAAAAATCCTGCCTCCAGCTCGTTACTTTCCTATTCCATGCTGATGAGTGCATAATAAGAACGAAACTGCAGTCCATGGATGGAAATAACCGAGTTGGCGGTGTATTGCATGTTTCTGCCTTAGCCCCGGCTTTTGGGCGGTTACTCACTGCTTTATACCCGAGCTCTGCTTTAAAACTTGCGAGTTGTACCGTACCAAGGGCGGTCGCTCGCTGGTATCCTAATTTCACATCAGCTATCAGTTTTTTTTTGGCTCTCTTTACACTTAAAGAGGATTTTTGCCTCCAACTCGGTAATTTTCCTATTCCATGCTGATGAGTGCATAATAAGCACGAAAATGCAGTCTATGAATGGAAATAACCGAGTTGGCGGTGTATTGCATATCATCAGAGTATTTACCATCGATGTATCATATGTTTTTGGAAACAAAAGTTTCATTCATAGTGGATTTTTGTCTTTTTGGTAGTGAATTCTACGAGGACAAAGTAATTCACAGCTAAATTTTCTGGTTCAAGGATGACTTCAACACAAATTTCTTGACAGTTGCGATTCTCAAAACTAATGTCGGACTCATTATTGTGCGTCACTTACTGCAACTCTTAACTGTTCCTTTTTTAACAGTTTAGCAAGTTTGACTGTCTTTTCTTTGCAACTCTTTCAGATTTTAAATAAATATTAAGTATTGAAACTTTTAATCATTCAATATTTCTTAATTAGACCAACTATATCAATAAAAATGAGTGAATGCTTGTTTGTTTGTATACTTTTTCTCTATACAAATCCACAGTTTGCGTCAGATTTTCATCAAACTTGACACAGAGGTTCCTTGATGCCCTAGAATTCTCATAGGAGGGTCTTGAAATTTTAAAAAATCTAAAAAGCTCAAATTCAAGTTTTTTGTCAAAAAATAACCCTTTTATAGAATCTAGCCTATTATTAGGCCTATTTTTTTAATCGACATGAGCCTTTAGGTTTCAAATCGATAAAATTTATGGTATTTAAATATTAGCATTTTCCAACGAAGATTAAAATTAAAACAATGAATTTTCATTTCAAGGCTCACCTATTTCATTTTAGCATGAAATAAGTCAAAAACAAGTATAATTCATGTTCTCATTTGGCACAAAATATATATGATACAGAATTTTTTTTTCTTGTCCTCCTATCAGAGGAATTATGCAAAAACATGGATTAAAAGCCTTATACATGTTTCGCTTTTAGCTGGTGCTATTTCTCTGTGGACTTTCCGTGATAATGAAGTTCTTTTAGGAATTTGTACCTAGAACTTTTTGTACAATCATGTGGACTGAATTCAATCAAATAAGAGGTATGTTGCAATAATAAAATGGCCTTTAAAATCAGAAAATGGCCTTTCTAGGCCTATATTTGTAATCGACATGAACCTTTAAGCATACAACTTGATAAAATTACGGATATTTAATTCTAATTTTTTAAAAATATTATATACCCAAATAAGAATAGAATTCTTCCAATTTTTTTTTTCTTTTCTGAATGCTATGTTGTATTAATACGCACCCGGGCAACGCCGGGTATAAAGCTAGTTTAATGTGTAAAAAAATCAACAATTTTGGAAATTGAAATAACTAAATACCATTATGGGACACAAATGAACTGTTCACATCTGCCTAACATAATGTGTTCACATGTGCCCCTTATCTTAATTTAGGCCTAATTTTATAGCAAACTATTTTTTCAATTTAAAAAAAAAGTGCATGAAAACTTTCCTTATTAGTGTCACTTTAAGATGAATAATGTTCAAATCACAAAAAAAAAAAAAAAAAAAGTTTCGGATGTGTGTTTACTCGGAGAACTGGAACATAAAAGTATATTGGCACCTTTCAAAACATAAGATCTATGATAACTGGAAAACAAAATGGTTTAGATCAGTGGTTCTCAACGGGGGCGATACCGCCCCCCGGTGGGCGATGGGAAGATGCTGAGGGGCAGTGAACATATTTTGGGCGGTAAGGGGGCGGTGGGTATGTTTTGAAATGTATTTCTAAAGAACATGTTTCGGGCAGGGGCGGCAGAATATCTTCTGATTTTATGTCGCCAAAGGATAGCTTTAACATTTATTTTCTTGGGTTATCTCCCGAACCCTGATATTTCTCTTTTTGTCATGAAGGATAGCCTAAAATTTGCCAATAGGCCTTGAATTTCAAAAGGGTTTTTTGAGGTGTGGGTGCCTCCTTCCATAGCGTAACTACCTAAACTAGCCAAAAAATATGTTTTATTAATATCCATTTGGAAGTTTTTCGATGAAGGGAGGGAATCTCGAACTACTCGCTTCTTCTCCAAACCAAAGAGAGCCTAAAATTACGAGGTCAGTTTCTTAAAATGTCTAAATGAGAGCCAGCTGACTTTTTTTCTTTTCTTTTTTTTCAGAAGCCATCAGCTTCAACATACATGAGGACTGCGTGCTATGCGCTTTGCCTCCTGACAAACACAGGACAGATTTACGGCACAGAGAGGATGAAGTAACATCCATGGGTAAGGCGGGATTCGAACCCGCGACCACTTGCTCACGAGGAGAGTACTCTACCTCTAGGCCCACGTGGCTCCCTGGGCCAGTTGACTTGACAGACTATTTGTACTGTTAAAGCATCCCCCTAGTCACAACCAAAGATAACTAACAACCGCATTCTTCAGAGTTTAAGTTAGCCCTTTTTTTTTTCTCAATTTCAGAAAACGCTGGAAATAGCTCTGACTCCCTAACATTGTTAACCTTAGCCTTAAAATAACTTCCATTTTGAAAAATCATTAAGAGAGACCTCTTTTTCCCTAGTTAACGTTACCAAAAATTGCCTAAAATTGCGTCAACTTTAAATGTTTCACTAGGGGGGGGGGGGGAATCTAAACCCAAGTATCAACACCACGAATCCTAGGAACAAAGAAACTGCATTTTTAACACTTTGTTCTCAAAACTAATTTCAGGGTATATCCCTAATATCTCAGCGCCATCTTTACCTTGATGTCGCCAAAGGTATACTTATAACTCTTGTTATCTTATCTAACCTTCACAGCAATACATTCTTTAAAAAGAATTTCTTTGAAATTAACTTATCTTGTAATTTGTAAATTTAACTTATTTCAGTTTTTAAAATTAAAACTTGATTTATAATCTTTAAGGGTGACATGTATGGGCCCTAGTTTCGAGTCTTTTTCGCTCACGGGAAAATTAGATGATCCGGCTTTGTTATTGTCCTTCCACAGTAAAAATCTTATATCCGTACGTAATAAATAGGGGATGTGTGTAGCAAGTAAATAATAATAACACTGTGCACAATGTTTGGAATCGGACTGGTCAAGGAACTATTTAAACGTAGTGTATTTTTCAAAATATATTTGTTTTTAAAAAAAAATGTTGAAAACGGTGTATTTTTATTTCAAACCGTGTTGTTCTCATTTACCATTAAAAATGGTTCAAAAATCCAAAATATAGGTCCAAAAAACAATGTTTTAAAGTGGTTGATATTCAGTGATGTTAGGGGTAAAGGTTTAAAAGCTCTCCCTTTTATACTTTCCGAAACATTACTTTTTTCATTTTCGGATTTCAAAGGAAAGCAACTACTAACTCATTTTAAAGAAGATACGTGATAAGTGTATCACTCAACTATCGTTTAAAAAAACGTAATTTTTGAGTATCTTGGGTGATATTACAGAAAAGGGGCTAAGGGCCCTTACCCGAAAAAGTTCCGAAATTGAAGTCCTACAAACACGATTGTAGACCTTATTTAGTAGTAGTAACATTAGAGGCTCGTCAATTTTTAAAATTTGAATCTTGAAAGCAAGGGCAGATACACAGCTTATAATTTTGGAAGGGGATGGGCAGATAGGGGGTCTGAGGGATTCACCAGTAGAAAATTTTCGAAATTGTAGTTTCAAAAGTGCAGTTTTCGAATTTTCGAGCATGTTAGGGAAAATAAAAGTACGAGGGGCTCTGTGGCAAGTTTTAGAAATTGTCTGAAAAAAGCGATGATAGTTCCCTTTTGTCGTTAGGGAAACTCACGAGGATCTGGCAATGTCCCTAATTAGTTTTAAAAAATCGAAATCTGTCCACTACCCCCCTCTCTCTACATTTTTCATAATTGATTATTCAAAAACGCAATGGTGGACAATTTTTAATGATATCTGCAGAGAATTTAAGCTCTCTTCCTTGGAAATATCTTGAAATAAAAGTCCTATGTGTGTGTGTGTGTGTATGAAAAGAAAACAGTTAAACCAATGCAAAAATTATATCAATTTTCACATTTTTTTTACGTTATACATTAAAGGACTAAACGTAAAAGGGCGGATCCAGCATCTGGTTAAGGAGGATTTCCGGAAGGGTCAAAGTGCAAGTTTTGTGCAAAAATAGGATTTTGGCAAGTTTTTCGGAATATAGGTCTCAAAAATGCAATTTTTTGCTTTATTTGATCGGTTAAGAGAGAGGGAGTCAAGACCCAATGATTCCCCACTGGAATCGCGCCTGACTAAACGGTGTGTATTAAAACAGCTCTCACTTAAACCACACACTTTTCGTTCGTTAAAATTCTTAAAGGAAGTTTTTTTTTTTTTTTGCGTAAATAGTAAAAGGATAACTATTTGGCCCTCAATACAATTGAAGGGCCAGGGGGAAAAAAGATGAAAGCCACTTTTTCGTCAATTTTGAGACATTAGGGCTATCTAGGGGCTATGACGAAGAGTGATATCATCTGGCGGAACAACAAGGGGAAAAAAGATGAGAATCGACCGAAATGTGCATGAAAACTCAATTAACTACACAAGGAGTTACGAGAAATCAAACTTTGTTTTTCGTTTTTCTCGAAATAGCTTTTTGGTCACTTTCATCTTTTTTCCCCCTGGCCCTTCAGTTGTGTTTCAACTCAGAGCAAAACTAGCTCTTATTCACTTTACCAGTTTAATGATAAATTGAATCAATGCGAGGTAATCAGGATTATATTAAGAGTTCTTTTGTTCGGAGCTCAAATAATTAGCTGGCCATACATTGTCTCAGAACATCGGAATCTACAAGTGGCGGAGCGGGGGCGGGGGGGGGGGAGGAATCTCGAAAATCTCCGAGATTCAATGAAACGCGGAGTTCGAAGAATAAAACGCGCAACTGAAAAAAGAGGGTCGCATGGAAATGAGAAGTGAAAAGCTCTTTAGCGCCGGGCGCTCGGGAGTGAGCGAAGAGACGAGAGGAGGCTGAGGAAGAGAGAAAGAGGTGGAAGAGCGGAAATCCTTTTAATGTATTAGGAGGCGCGCTTAGGACTCTCCTCCGTTTGTGCGTGTGTATGTGTGTGTGTTTTGAGAGAGAGAGAGAGAGAGAGAGAGAGAAAGAAAGAGTTGGGAGCAACGAAGTTTTTCAGACAACCAGCATTGACTGCATTGGAACCCCGATAGAGGACAGGCCGACTTGTCCGACATTTTGGTTCCAAGACGGCTTTGGATCCAACCTCGTTTAAAGTGTTTGGAAATTCGTTAGTTTAATCAATGGTAGCTATATCGTCAAAATACGCCACAATTGAGTAAATCTAGTAAGATAACTGAATTCTCAAATTAAATACTAGCTTATAAGGAAATATTTCCGGCAAAGAAACCCATTTTCATCCTTGTTGCTTGTCTACAATTTAAATGAATGAAATATCCTCATTTTATTAGTTGGGACAGTTAAACTTCAGTTAGGTCAGCCATCTGAAGTTTATATAATGGGTCATTCCATCGTGACTAACGTAACATTCAGAGCTGATTTTATAACTTATTTTACCTGTAACTTAAAAGATAAAACATAATATTTCGCTGTGTTGGTGGATTTGCAATGTAGATGGTGTACATGTATTATTTCTGTTAATAATTTAAAATAAAATTACTGACAACAGATATTTTTTCAACCAAAATAGCAGTGTGACTAACGTAACATTTCTGCAACCTTGAAAAATAATGTTCATGTTATGAGGCAAAAGTTTCTGAAATTTAAGCAAGTGTTAAAAATTGGCTGATATATTTCAAAAATATGGAATGTTAGCTTTTAAAAATATATATTACATTTATTAAATTTTAAATTTTTTTAGTCTTAAGTGTCACTTTTGCTGAAAATGGAGTGTGACTAACGTAACGTGACTAACGTAACCATCGAATAACAAACAATAGATTTCTTAAATAAAATTTATTATGGCTAATATTATTGATAATTACATTAATTTTCCTTTTTTTCAAACTTATTACGTTGCATATTTTTATCTATTTATGTATTTATTATTATTATTTTTTTATTTTATGTATTTTTTTTTCTGGGGTAAGAAATTGTAAATGGAAGGCTCCCTTTTATCTTAATTGAGTCTGTCAAAGAAAATTTAGCTTTTGCAAACTGAATATTATCAGGTTTGGGCCATTCAAATCTTTGACCTGTTTCTCTCATCTTTGATCGTTTGAGCCCAATGTTTGAACTTCCTAGAGTTAACTCGCAATTTTTTTCAAAACCAGTTTCTTCATTCTTATTAATTTTTTTATAAAGTTGATGGATTTCTTCTAAGTTATACATAGGCAAACCCTTTTGTAGCTTCTTTCTCTTGTTGGCAACAAAGTTCTTTACATATTTAACATCTTTCTTGTGGGGAAAAAATCGCGGAATTATCACATTATTATAAAATTCGAGAACTTATTGTTTTGTATTATCCGACAAACTTAACGATTGTCTATGGGATTTAGGATTTCCTATATTAACTGCTATACATGATGCCAGCTTTTGGATAGATATAACTTTCTTTCATGGACTGTTGGCTAAATCTTTTTTCTATATTTCTTCGTTGACTTTTCCAGTGCTTGCCTTGTGAGAAAAGGAGATTCTGCAAATAAGGAGGAAATATTAGTTTGTTTCTTTGCAAGCATCTTACTTATTTTAATTATTTTGAGGCTTCTCTTTCTTCTTCTTTTAACTTCATACCGGAAATTGTGTTTTTTCGTAAAGAACGCATCAATGTTTTTGACATTTCTCTTTCATCTGAATTTTATAGAGGCTCTGATTCGCCCGACTTCTTCTTTTCCATTCTGAAGCAGTCAAAGGAGCTATTTTGCCTCAAATATTTCAAATTAGTTTGATATATTTATTTACTCTTAACTGAAAATTTAAATAAACACTAAAATAGTTAAGCTTTAAGCTACGTTAATCTATTTTCAATTGTTGCCATAGTCACATTCAAACTGTTACGATAGTCACATTCGAACTGTTACGTTAGTCACACACCTAAAATGTTACGTTAGTCACACTAATATTTTTCTATTAAATATATCTAAATTAAATATTTTAGGATTTTCAAGTGGATATGATATAGACATAAGAAAATAAAAAGCTATGGTATTTAATTATTTTTAGTTCAGTTTTAAAATAGAAAACATTGCATTTTTGTGACTAACGTAACATAAAATAAGAAAGTGAAATAATGAAGATAATTAAAATGCTTATCTTATAAACTGAATGAAAAAAGTTGTTAATTTAATCAGATATAACTCCAAACTTTCATAAGAAACGCAGTTCTTTTAAAAATTCACAGAAATTTTAACGTTATGCACGAAAACAATGACCAATGTTTTTAGCGTTTACTAAGACTTTTCTGCAGCCATGTACTTACAGAGCTCCAACATAAACACCAAAAAGGATTTTTCGAAATTTTTGCTAGATTCATATACTAGAAAGTATGTTGAATAAAATGATAGGTCACAGTTAAGTCTTTTAGGTACTTTTATTTTTTAGGCTGAGGTTGACATTTCTACGGAATGACCCTAATATATATATATATAGCACCAGTCTTCTTCAACGCGGTTTTTGCACACATACCAGTGGAACCACACGTGTCTTTTTGGAACCAAAATTTCGGATAAGTCAGCTCCCCTTCTATAGGGGCCTTAGACTGCATGTGCGAAGGCAGGATTTTTTGTGCCTTTCGCAGTCGTTGTCTTTTTGGCGGACAGGGAAGAAAAACAGAAGCACGTAGGAATTAGCATTGATGCTTTTTTTTTTCTTAACGTCAATACTATTAACTGCACCTTTTTCTTGTTCTTTCTTCTATTTATTTATTAAATTATCTACATTTCTTTTTTTTTCTTTAATTATAATGTTTTATTATTTATATATATATATATATTTTTTTCTTTTTCATTTAGTTTTTGTTATTTATATATTTTATTATTTATTCCTTTAAAAACTTTTTTCATTTATTTTATTTATTTATTTATTTTTTCCATTACCATTATGTAAATATTTTACTTATATTTTTATTTTAATTTATTATTAACCAAAATTATTTTTCTGATGTATATACCAAATTGAATGTTTACCCATGTGGGTTGTTTTGTACTTTTCACATACGTCATCCCGTAATTTGTTAAATTTAACATTGTTGAATATGTACAAAGGGAAGGCGGATTTTTGAGAAAAAAAAAGAGCTTGAGAAGCAGCTACGGTCGGTGCCTTGCAGTTGCACAAAAATGGAGAATTTTCTGGGGTTTTTTGCTATATTCGCAATTAAATACCTCAATACTTTTTTAATCAACACATTTTATGTCACTTAATGAAGGTAAAAATTGAGGTCTGTTTTCTTCGTGGGTAGGCACTGCCTGCCTTGCCTACCCAGACGGCACATCCCTGATATATGACACATATATATATTTATTTATATGTACAGTCCATACAAGTCCGATAACTCGAGTACTACTATCTCGAATTTCTTATTAGGTCCCGATCCCTTTGTCTTCAATTCTATGTTAATTTTCCTCCATATCTCGAAGTTTACTTCCCTTAACTCGAAGTTTTTTTGAGGTGACTAAACATTTGATAGTTAAAAAGCAGAAAAAACTTTCAAGTGAGAGCATGAAATTTTATTTATTCTTCTCTTGGGGATTCATTCAGGGAAAATCTGAAGTCAAAAGAAGATCTGTTGAAGCAATGTGCAATAAAGGAATAACACCTGTGGTGGCTCTTGCTGTATTGTTTGCACTTATTGCGTCTGTAAGAAATTGATTTCCAAAAGTTTTGCTTCTTCAATCTTCAATGAATCGTGACAGTGGCATAGTGATTATTAAATTTAAAACAAACGACTTTTAAAGCAGTTGATAAAGAAAATTTCTTTAATGTGAATTTAAGAAATGTGATTAAAACACTGAGGTTTGCAACGAAGAGTACATACAAACCATGGAAGAAAATTAATCTGTTGCCAAGGAAGAACGATATGTGAAAAAGCTGTAATATTTACCGTTTTTTAAATTACAAAACTGCTCAATGCAGCTTAAAATGACGGATTATCCCACAAGAATGAAATATGTATAAAAAGAAGGATTTCTTTTCTTTTTTTCTTAACGTTTTAATTCAAATAGTGTACATTTTAATTAATTAAACTTGTCAGTTATCTATACATTAATTGAATATTCCAAGTTTTTATTATTAAAATGTTGGAAATCGAAACTAATGATAAGTCGAACTTCCGATAAGTCGAAGTTTTTTTTCGGTCCCTTCAAATTCGAGTTATCGAGAATTGACTGTATATATATATATATATATATATATATATATATATATATATATTATATACAGTCAATATATATATATATATATTAGGGTGAGTCGAAAAAATCGATTTTTTTATTTCGAAATCGCATTACCTCTCAAAAGTTGTGGTTTAGTATTCAAAACTTGGGAAAAATAAGAAAAAAATTCTAAGTTGACGTCTTCGGTTCGCGCATGAGGCTCAAAGTTGGAAAAAATATGTTAAAAATGGAAATTTTCAAAAAGAAAAAAGAAAAAAAAAAACTAACTTTTTATAATGCAAATACCATAAGCTGTAAATATTTTGTGCATTTTTAATCTAAAAAAATATTTTATAGCTTTTACATACGATCTTTAGTTTGCACATCAGCCTTAACCCTCTCGGCACCCTGGACCTCATATGAGGCTCCTACTTTTGAACTCAATTTTGGAAGAAGTAAACACTTAAAATGATTTTTTTTCACTTAGGAGCCTCATATGTGATCTACATGAATAGGTGGAGTCACTGAAGGAAAAAAAATCATTTTAAGTGTTTACTTCTTCCAAAATTGAGTTCAAAAGTAGGAGCCTCATATGAGGTCCAGGGTGCCGAGAGGGTTAAATTGGGCTAAAATCGCCTACAATGTCAAATTTCGAAAATATCGATTTTTTTTTATTTCGAAATCGCATTACCTCTCAAAAGTTGTGATTTGGTATCCAAAATTTGGGAAAAATAAATAAAAAATCTAAGTTGACTACTTCGGTTCGCGCATGAGGCTCAAAGTTGGAAAATATATGCTAAAAATGGAAATTTTCAAAAAATAATTTGAAAAAAAAGTAATTTTTTTTTCTATCGAAACTGCTTTAAATTGTTAGTAGATAACATAAGTTGAACCCAAAAAATTATATATAACTTTTAGAAGATACATTCTGTTTGTGCATAAGGCTCAAGATATGAAAAAAAAATGTCAAAAACTGAATCAGAACGCACTACGTCGGCGCTGTGCCGGTATATTTTTGTTCTACAGCCGACTTTTCTAGACATTACACATATTCTAGGAGACAGTTTAAAGTCCCTGCAGTCTGCACTCCCTTTG